>VDFB02271358.1:142321132-142422289 GCA_007258455.2 Sequoia sempervirens | reverse complement strand
TGTGAACCTACATCCTATACCTGCAAGAACACAATAAACAACACATTAATAAGGTCAATGCAAGTTAGAATATAGATCCCTCAAGAAATCCATTTGAATGCAAGAGAAAAGGAATAAAATGAAGAACACAATGAACTTAAAACAAAGATGTTGAATCCTATTCTAAAACAAATCAAACTCTTAATCTCTTGAGGGAGTTGGTGCCAATTTGATGTAAAAATTGGCCCTTTCCCAACTCCAATGGTGTGATGAAGATGATTTGATGAAGATTGTGATCCCTTTGTTGAAGATTGATGAATGCTCCAAGACAAAATCTGCATAACCTAGATATAAAACTCAATGAGATGGATGAAGGTTGCTACGAATTTGAGTATAGTAAGTTTACTCAAGTTGTGGATGATCAAATGGGGAATGAAGTCTCTTATTTATATAAATTCAAGTTGAAGAGATGTCCAAAATGGAGCAATGTGGGACTAAGAATCAACAAATAGAAAGATGCCACTTGTCAACATGTGAATGGATAGAGGATGTGCAAGTTTTGAAGAATGTGTCAATAAATGCATATATTTGAATTTTGAAATTGTTGAAATGACATGTAAGAGGGAAAGAAGGTGCATTGAATGCCACTTGGCTCAAGGAAAAATTAATTTCTAGGTGGAGTAAATTCCTTGTTGGAAGGACAAAGTCCACTTGGATTTTCAATTCAAATTTGAGGAATATTCCTTTATTAAGCCTTTTGAGAGAAAATAGAGATTTAATAAATGAATTAAACCTATTTTCTTGTGCAGGTTGCAAAAGATAAAGGATGGGATATGAGGGGAGATTAAATTAATCAAGGTTAATTAATTTAATGAGAGATTAGAATGATGTGACATATTGATTTAGATTTATGGATTGATTTAAATCAAAATATGAGAAGAATATGATTTCAGGGTTAAATAAGATTTTTATTTTATTTCACCAAGGAGATGATGTTAGATTAAATCAAATAAGCTTTTAATTTATTTAATTTAATAAGATGAATTTAGGGATTTAATCAAATAAAATTGATTATTTAATTAAATAGGGATAATTAGATCAGATTGATTGATTTAATTAACAAGAAATGATGATTTAATTAGATAAATGATTTATTTAATTAAGAGAGGAACATTGATGAATTTAATCAAATAAAGGTATTTGATTAAATGGTTAGACCGAAGGATGATTTAGGACGAAACGGTGTTAGTGGTCGGGATCAAATGTGCAATGTCAATCAGTATATTTTACGTGTTTATAGCTTTAAGAAATTTCAATGAAATACCCCAAAGAACTATGGTTTTATGGAATGTGATGATTGTTGTACATGCACAAAAGGGTTTATCTAAAAATTCCTTGGAAAATTTTAATCAAATTTAATTGTAGGTATATAACTATTCTCCATAAAATTTGCCATTATCCTTCAAGCTTGTGCAAAAATGATCATTAAGAAGAGGGTATGTATATCTACCAAATAAATATAGGAGCTTGATTTTTCTAACATAGTAGTTGCAAATTCCCTAGTACATTATATGTAAAATCTAGAAACATACACAAGGAATGTAAAATATTTGAAAAAATACCTCAAAAAAGCATCTTTTCATGGATTCTAATGATTGTTGAATATATCAAAATACATTTGTTGAAAATTAATTAATAAAAAATAATTAGAAGGTTTAAATCCATATTCTACAATCTTTACCAGTATTCTCTTTACATGTGCCAAAATACATAACCAAAACTAGTTTTTTATCACATGTTATTGTTGCAAGCATCCTAGCAGATATGTATACAAAATGTGGAAGCATACATAAGACATGTGAGTGTGTCACCAAAAAATGCATAGTTGACATTTTTATGCTCACTTGAGTCTTTCTAATGGGCTTTGGCTTGATTTTTCCTAGGTATAATGTTGTAATGTGGTAAAAACATTCACATTAGGGCTTAAACATTCAAATTATGGTGTTTTGTGAAGTGTTGTAAAACATTTCTACACTTTTCTAGACTCTATTCATAACAATTCACCTAAAAATCACCTTTTTTTTATCACTTATTAAGTCCTATTTTGAAGTGTTGTAAAGTCTTGTAACTAGATTTCATGCTTTTCTAGGCTTAATTTCACTAATTCAACCCTTTCTCATGTTTAAATGACCCATTAATACACTTTTCGGTCATTTCCAAGTGTGTTGTTAAGGATATTCCCGTTGGACAACATTTAATGCCCCGAAACTCCAGACACCCACTTAATTTGCTCAAGTGGGACTAAGTCACCAATAGGGGAGACTTAGTCCTTGTTGGCACAAAACTCAAAATTATTTTAAATTTCTAGTGGGATTTTGTCTTCTAACCCTTGAGGTCAGTCTTTGATGTGTTACTTTCGGGAAATTATAGTAAAATAAAGTATAAATAAGGGTTTTTCATTTAATTTTACATCTACAATAATCTATCTCCAAATCACATACAATCTCTTACACTCATTAATCATTCAAGCAAATCAAGCATTATCAAATCAAGCTATTGAAGTTCTTCATTGCACATCTTCAGATTTGAGCATCAATGGTGTGGTAAGTTTATGAAATTTGCATTTGCATGCTATCTATTTATCACTCTCTTTTCATCTCATTTCATTAATTAGGGTTTGATTACCAAAGTGGGGTTTGACCAAGGAAAACCCCTATTCTCTAACCCTCAACCATTTTTCTCCTTTTGCATGTGATTTTTGTATGCAGATTTGTCAAGCATTAGGTGTTAAAAGTGATAAAAAAGTGCACAAAGTCAATCAAGTCAACATCACCTTATTTCAAGCTTTGAGAGACTTTCTACCCTATTTTCTGCAAAATCAAGTACGAAGACCTATTAGAAAAGGAAGTGAAACCTGAGACTACAAGATTTTGTCCCTAATTTCTTAAAATCTGTAGGAGGACTAAGTCACCACTAGGGGAAAATTAGTCCTACTTTTGGGCCTGAAAACTAATTTTGACATTTTTGGATACCCATTTGGTAGATTCTCATTTTGACAAAGTTTCTCAAAACTGGAACTAAGTTGCCCAGACTGACCTAAGTGTCTTGTTCAACATTTCAGTCAATTTTTTAGGATTCCAGAATCTTCCAACATCAAACTTTTGATTCCTAGTGCACCTCTTCCATTCTATTCTATTATTTCATCATTTAGTTACATTCTTAGGCATTTCTGCATATCACATTATGTTTTCTAGCACTTTACATTCTCATAGTTTTAAATCATTAAATCATTTCATTTTCAAATTAGAGAAATAGGACATCTTAACTAGGCATAATATATCTAATTAACATTATTCTTGAGTGTAAACCCTTGCATTTTGGTCCCCCATCCAATCCCCTTTCTCCTTGTAGGTGAAAAATCCTAGGAGGAGCAAAGCATTGTGAGGGGTCAAACCAAAATCACCATTTACAATGAGCTATTTGGAAAATATCTCAAAGATATGTGGTCTAATGGAATAGAATGATTATAAGATATACATTAAATAGGTTTAATGAAAAGGCCTTGGAAACTTTTAAGAAAATATTTTTGGTAGGTGTACAACTTGACTCCAAAACATTTGCTAGCATCCTCCTAGCCTATTAAAAGGGAGAGCTTTGGAATAGGGTATCAACATCCATCAAGTGCCTAAAAAAATATATTAGTTGTGTATATTAAGTATTATTTTTTCATAGCAATAAGTGTGTAGCGTATCAGGATTACAACATTCTTTTGAGATCAACTAGATAGTTTAATTAGGTTCTAATATTTTAAATTTAACTATTACATTTTTTTAATCCATTCCCTTAAGTGTGTAATTGGTATTGAAGAACATTGTAAAATATAATTTTATTTTGTTTCTTTCCTTCATTTTGTTGATATGTATTTAAAATGTCAAAGAATACACATGAAAATTGAACTATTTAACAGTATTCCTCAAAGAGATGTGATCTCCTAGATTGAAATCATTTATGAATAGGCACAAAATGGGTTTATTGAAAATACATTAGAAGCTTCTCAGAAAATGCAAGGGGTGGGTGTAAAGCTAAAATGTACAATCTTTGTTAGTATCCTACTAGCATGTGCTAAAATGAGAACTTTAGTAAAGGGCATGAACATACATGAAAGAATAATAGAAAGTGGTTTTTTGTCAAATATTGTAGTTGTAAATTCCCTATTATATATGTATTTGAAGTGTGGAAGAGTTAAAAATGCATGTTCAAATTGTTTGACAAATAACTAAAAAAGTGTAGTCTCACAAAATGCCATGATTGTGGGATATGCACAAAATGGTATCCTTGATGAGGCTTTAATTATTTTTAATGAAATAACAAAAATAAATTTGGTGTCATGGAATTTTATGGTTTTTGTATGTGCACAAAATGGTTTAGTTGAAAAGGCCTTGGAAAATATTAAGAAAATGCAATGGGGAGGTATAAAGCCAATCTCCATAACACTTTCCAATTTCATCCAAGCTTGTACAAAAATTACTATTTAGAATGGAGTATTTATTGAACATAGGTTGTCATTAATGTCAAATTGATGTCAAAGGATTGATGTTAACAGTGGTTATTAAAGGGTGTTAAGGTTGTCACATGTGAAGGTTGTAAAAAGATGAAAAAGAATGTAGGAGTACTAGAATTGTCATTTGTCTTAAGGCTCCAGAAGCATGTTGTGCATCAGTGTGTAGATTGTCAAATCAATCATATCTTGTGATGGGAGATTAAAATACTTCCATTCAAAGCTTTTTATGTTTAAAAAGACTTTTTTTATTGTTAATTGACATAACTGGCAGTAGACAATAGACTAACATATTTGCTTGTTTTACTTTATGTTTAACTAAATTAGTAGATATTTTGGAAGTGATAGCTTATGTTAAATGCGTTGCTTTATGATGAATTTGAATGAGATGATTATGCTGCATTAATATTTATTGCCATGATTGTTGTCCTTTTCATAAGGGTTTTTAACAGGGTATCTTAAAGATTGATGAGATGGTTAACTTCTCTATCTAATCCTAAGGAATGACTACACCATAGATAGGCCCTGCTGGATGATGAGTCACTCAAAATCTCAATTGACTTCTTCATAGTCAGTTGAGGAACTTTTAATTCCAACTCCAATCTACCGTAGTTCTAGCATTGACCTCGACAGCCAACTTCAGTTCTAGTTTTAGTTTCATTTTGTAATCTATAGATGGTTGCCTTAAGTTTTGGCAGTTAATGCCATGTTAGAAGTTAATAGGGATATTTTATAAATATCCACATTTCGTTCTTAGTTAGGAGTTAGATAATTTGCAATTAACGAATTTCTTTGTAATCACCAGCAATGTGTGTTCTGCATTCTACTTTTGATCAATGAGAAAGGAAGCAAGAAGTTAACTAATTCACTATGTTGAAGGATCTTACCTGAGGAAGAGCAAGGCCCGCTCAACCTTTGGAACGATCTTATGGTATTTTGTTAAGAGTGTTGTTATTTTCTGATATTAAAGTTTGTAGCATAAATTGATTTTGAATTGTTCAATCATTAAAATCATCTTCTATTTTGGTAAATGCTAAGATTAGATAATCTGTTTACAATTGCGTTTCGAAGTTTCAATTATTATGGTTAAGATCGAATAGTTTGAATGTTTAGATTTGTTTAAGGGAAATGTTAAATGGAACCAACAGTCTAAATCAATTAGAATTAATTTTTTTTCATTAAGATTATTAAAGAAATGTTAGGAATTTATGGAAAGATGGAGTTGAAGTCTGTTAAGAATCTATTCATGGAGATTAGTCTTTATGCTTTTTAGAATAATCATCATTTTCCTGCAATTCATTTCTACTTTTAAATTAGCATTTACTTTCCAACAATTAAATTATGGATTTCTTTTAAAAGAAAAATAGAATTAATTTGGAATTTCACATTTTAGATTAAGAATTAAAGTAATCATTAATTGTCTCCATGAATTGGTCTAAATCAAAGTCAATAAATTCAGAATTAAGTCAATAGAATTTGAAATTAGAAGTTAAAGTAGATTCAAATCTTAGGAATTAGTCATTACAGTTTAGCTCATAAAGGCTCCTGAAGAGCCCCCAAGAGCTCCTGAAAGCTCATGAAGTAGGCAAAACAATACCTAAAGTCGCTATTTACAGTGCAACCCCACCCGCCCCCCCCAAAAAGAATCTGTGACAAGTATCCTTATCGCATATTGCTCTGAGACACGCCTGATTCAATAAAAGAAATAATTAAATGATGCAAGTTGTGACATCAATGACCTTGCCCATCATTTTTGGCACCATTTCCAGGGATAGGTGTCATTAGGGAAGGGAGAAAATTAGTTTGGCAGTCTTTTAGATTTAGAAGTTCCTCAAGAAAGATTCATCTCTCAAAACCCCCCCAAAATACCAGATCTAAAGAGAAACACCCATATCTATTTCAAAATATCCTTAGTTGGAGGACCATCACTCCAAATCCTAGCAAATGATATTTCTTTAAGGAAATAATTGATGGATTATTGCTTGCAAGAGGTGCATAATACAATGAAGATATCTTATCTTCATTACAAAAGCTTGCAAAAAGGAGATTTATTTGGAGACCTTCAAAGTCCAAGAATGGCTGCCCAATTAGATTTTTGAAGTCAGTGGAGGGCTGCCCAATCAGAGATTTGAAGAACAAGGAGTTGGTTTTGGTCATGCTTGCAACATATCAGAAAAAAGGATTGCAAGATCTATCCAATCAACCCATGTATTTTCTAGAATCAGAAATCATGAAGGAGGTTTCCACTAAAAAAGAAGGTGAAGCATTGAGTTTCAAAATTTTTTGTTGGTATGTGCTGACTGATCATGCTATACTATATAGCCCATGGTATACTGTACACCCTTACATGTATCCTTGCTGGGGTTTCCTCCTACTTTTTCACATCATCACCGAAAAAGGGAAAAATCAACGAAAAAAATAATCCGACTTTGTAGAACCCAAAATTTGGAAGCTTCTAAGCTTGTTAAAAAAGGGTTTAGATGGGTGTTACAGTATGATGAAAAACATGATTATTCGCAAGATTGTAATAATTTTTGCACTGGATAATAAAAGTATTGGATGGCTACAGTTTGGTGGATGTAGCTCGGATTGGGTGAACCACGTTAAATTCTTTGTGTTATGATTTATTCTATGTGTGTTTTAGTTTCTCTGTTTATTAATTAAATCTACATTTAATTGTTAGATATCTACCTTTTCTAACCCTAACAAGTGGTATCAGAGTGGGTTGTGTTTCAATTATCATCTGTAGGAAGGTCTCACGACTAAGTGGGAGTTTCACGGTTGAGTGAGAGCAATGGCAGACGAGGGTAAGAAGGTTGAGAAGTTTAATGGGCATAACTATCAATTATGGAAGATGCAGATGGAGGATTATCTCTATTAAAAGGATTTATGGCAGCCATTGGAAGGGAAAACCAAGAAACCAGCAACAATGTTTGATGAGGACTGGGAGATCTTGGATAGAAAGGATCTTGGTAGTATTCGTTTATGCCTGGCACAATCGGTGGAATTTAATATTACAACAACAAAGAAAACTCAAGAGTTGATAGAAACCCGAGCAAAGTTATATGAAAAGCCTTCTACTTATAATAAGGTATTTCTTATGAAGCATTTATTTAATATGAAAATGGTAGAAGGTGGGTCAGTTACTGATCATTTAAATGAGTTTAATACGGTCACCAGTCAATTAACTTCTGTAAAAGTAAACTTTAATGAAGAAGTTAGGGCTCTTTTGATTCTGGTTTCTTTGCCTGAAAGCTGGAATAGCTTGGTAATGGTTGTTAGCAATTCTATTTCTGGTTCGAATACATTGAAATTTGATGATGTTGTTGGTGTTATTTTGAGCGAGGAAATTTTTAAAAAAAGCTTAGGTGGAACATCCACATCATGAAGTGTTTTGAATGCAAAAAGCAGTGGCATAAAAAAGGAGAGAGGAAACAATTCTGGAAATCGTGGGAAGTCATGAGGAAAATCAAAGGAAAAAGGGTCCCAATCTAGAGATAAGAGGGATTGCTGGTACTGTGGTAAGCCAGGTCATTTGAAGAAAGATTGCTAGTCTCAAAAAAATAAAGGAGACAAAAAGGAAGTAAAGAGGCAAATGTGGTAAGTAATAAATCTGATGAGGATGCTTTGATTCTTTCCCTTGATAATGCTGATGACTCTTGGGTGTTAGATTCAGGGGATTCATTTAATGCTACCCCCCATAGAAGTTATTTTCTTGATTATGTCCAAGGGGATTTTGGGCTGGTTTATTTAGGAGATAATGAACCCTGTCAGATTGTTGGAAAGGGAAGAATCAAGATTAAGTTGTAGAATGGGAATCATTGGCTACTACGTGAGGTAAGGCATGTTCCAAAGAAAAGCAAACATTTAATTTCTGTAGGGAAACTAGATGATGAAGGTTGTGTTGTTACATTTAGTGATAAAAATTGGAAGGTCACAAAGGGTGCCTTAGTGGTAGAAAAAGGTGTGAAAGTAGGCACCTTATATATTTGTTCAGGTCATACTGTTCCTTCTACTTTAATTGTTATAGAAAAGGGTCAATGTTCAGGAATAGTTGCTGTAGTTCAGTAGGTAGAAGATCATACAGTTGCTGTGGACTTTGAATCAACATTGTGGCATAATAGATTTGGGCATATGAGTGAAAAAGGTATGAAAGTACTTCATTCAAATAATAATTTACCAGGTCTAAAATGTGTTAATATGGATTTTTTGGAAAGTTGTGTGTATGGAAAACAAAAGAGAGTAAGTTTTCTCAAGGATGGGAAGCAAAAGAAAGAAGAAAAATTGGAGCTTATGCATACGGATGTATGGGGACCAGATTAGGTATCTTCTCTCGGTGGCTCTTTGTATTATGTTACATTCATTGATAATGCAACTAGGAAGGTATGGATTTATTTCCTTAGGCAGAAATCTAGTGTATTTGAAACTTTTAAAAAAAGGAGAAGCTTGGTTGATAATGAGACAGGTAAAAAGATAAAATTTCTCAGATCTGATAATGGTGGTGAGTATTGCAGCAAAGAGTTTGAAGATTATTGTTCCTCTAATGGTATTCGTAGGAAGAAAATGGTTCCAAGGACTCCACAGGAAAATGGAGTGGCTGAGCGCATGAATAGAACAATAATGGAGCATGCACTAACTATGAGATTGCATGCTGGTTTGCCTTTAAAAATGTGGGCAGAGACTGTAAACATTGATATTTATTTAATTAATAGAGGTCCCTCTAATCCTTTGGGTTATGGTATTCTAGAGGAAGCATGGAAAGGTAAGAAGGTGAGTTATTCTTTTCTCAAAACCTTCGGTTGTGAAACATTTGCACATGTAGATTCTGAAAATAGAACCAATCTTGATGTAAAATCAAAGAAATGTGTATTTTTTGGATATGGCATTGATGAATTTGGTTATAGGCTTTGGGATTTTGAAAATGAGAAAATTGTGAGAAGCAGGGATGTCATATTCAATGAGAAAGTATTGTACAAAGATCTGTTGCTGCAACATGAGAAGAAAGAAAATGATTATGTAGTGTTGGATGATATTCCAAACAATGATGTTTCAGTGGTTCCTCATGCTGAGCAACAACAACAACAACAAATATCACAAACTCCTATTAGATGATCTTCAAGAATAAGTAGACCTCCAAAAAGATTCTCTCCCTCTTTGTATACTATTTTGTTAACTGATGCTGGTGAACCAGAATATTATGATGAAGCTATGCAGGTGGATACCAAGGTTCAGTGGGAGCATGGAATGAAAGAAGAAATGGACTCCTTGCTAAAAAACCAAACTTGGGAATTATGCAAGTTGCCTACAGGTAAAAAAGCTTTACCAAAAAAATGGGTTTATAGGCTGAAAGAGGAGGATGGAGGTAAGAAAATATTTAAAGCCAGATTAGTTGTAAGAGGATTTGCACAAAAAAAGGGTATTGATTTTGATGATATTTTCTCTCTAGTTGTTAAAATGACTTCTATTCGTATTGTTTTAAGTATTGTGGCTGTTGAAGATTTGCATTTAGAACAACTTGATGTTAAAACAACCTTTCTCCATGGTGATTTGGAAGAGGAAATATATATGGACCAGCCACAAGAATTTGAAGTCAAAGGTAAGGAGAAACTAGTGTACAGATTGAAGAAAAGTTTATATGGCTTGAAGCAAGCACCTCGGAAATGTACTTGAAATTTGATAGTTTTATGGCTGAGCAAGGCTACAACCGGTGTAATTCTGACCATTGTGTTTATTTTAAGAGGTTGGATAATGGCAGCTACATTATTTTATATTTATATGTTGATGACATGCTTGTAGTAGGGTCTAACATGGATCACATATGTGAGCTAAAATAACAGTTAGCAAAATATTTTGCTATGTAGGATTTGGGGGCAGCAAAGCAAATCATTCGTATGAAAATTTGTAGAGATAGGAAAAACAGAAAATTGTTTTTATCTCAAGCTAAGTATGTTGAAAAAGTGTTGCAAATATTTCATATGAAGAATGCAAAAGCTGTCAGCACACCTTTTCCTAGTCATGTCAAATTGACTAAGGATATGTGTCCAAAGACACAAGAGGAGGAAGAAAAAATGTCCAAGGTACCATATGCTTCAGTTGTAGGCAGTTTAATGTACGCCATGGTATGCACGAGACTATATATTGCACATGTCGTAGGAGTTGTCAGCAAGTATTTGAGTCATCCCAGAGTTGAGCATTGGAATGCGGTAAAATGGATTCTCAGGTACTTGAGAGGTACAACCAATAAATGTTTATGTTTTGGGGGCTCTAACATTAATTTAAAAGGCTATGTTGACTTAGATTTGGTAGGGGATATAGATACCAGTCAAAGTACCACAGGTTATGTATTTACAGTTGGTGGGACAACAATGAGTTGAATTTCTCGATTGCAAAAGGTGGTTGCTTTATCTACCATAGAGGCATAGTATGTTGCTGCAACAGAGGCGAAAAAGGAGATGATATGGCTACAAATTTTCATGGATGAGCTGGGAAAACAATAAGCTGAAAATTACTTGTTTATAGACAGCCAAAGTGCTATACATCTTGCAAAGAATTCTGCCTTGCATTCTAAAACAAAACACATACAGTTGAGATATCATTTCATTCGGTCGGTGTTGGAGGATGGATAGGTCAAGCTAGGTAAGATACATATAGATGTTAATCCAACAGATATTTTTATGAAGGCAGTGACTAGGGAGAAGCTGAGCTCCTCTTCAGATTTAGTTGGCTTTCAAGGTTTAATTCAAGTATAACAGAGCAGCAGGGTCCAAGGTACTCATTTCCAGTGGGAGCTGTAATTGCAGCAGTGTCATCCAGGATCAGTCTCCAAGTGGGAGATATTTGGTATGTGGTGACTGATCATGCTATACTGTATAGCCCATGGTATATTGTACACCCAAAATCACCAAAAAAGGGAAAAATCAACGAAAAAAAGAAAAATCCAATTTTGTAGAACCCAAAATCTGGAAGCTTCTAAGCTTGTTAAAAAGGGGTTCAAATGGGTGTTATAGTATGATGAAAAACACGATTATTCACAAGATTGTAATAAGTTTTGCACTGGATAATAAAAGCATTGGATGGCTGCGGTTTGGTGGATGTAGCCCGGATTGGGTGAACCATGTTAAATTCTTTGTGTGTGTTTTAGTTTCTCTGTTTATTAATTAAATTTGCATTTAATTGTTAGATATCTACCTTTTCTAACCCTAACATTTTTGTCGTCTTCTTTTCATTCTCTTCTCTCAAAAAATTGAATGAATGGAAACATACTTTGAGAAAGGGAAGCTATTTTTTAGAACCAGTTAATGGTTATATATAACCTCTCTACATCATTAAGTAGAGTAGGTTAGGGTAGATTTGATTTTTGCAAATAAGTGCTTTGCACATGCTATTTCCTCTTCTCAAAGGTTGTAAGCATGTAATTTTCTATGCAAATCATTGCTCTAAAAACTTGTGGTAGATATTTTGGCATTATGGATGACTGGGTAGTGCAGAAAAATAATGATGAAACAATTTGAGTTGGTATTCAATGTAAAAGATTAGGTTACAGCTCTCAAAATTTGAAGAAATTATTTGCATGCAACATGGAGAAAGTGAACTACAACTCATGCATGATGGTTACATGGAAAACCAAGATAAAATCAGGTATTTACTTTATTATTTTACTCTTATTCAACTAATTTCTTTCATTTTACTCAATCCACTCAAAAGAAGAAGAAAAACATCTAAAAGAGTTCTAAAGATTTAAGGAGCAATTTGAACCTATCTAGAGCTATTTTGGAACTATTTTGGAGTTCTTCTGGAGCCTTCAAGAGCTTTCAGGAGCATTCAGGAGCTTTCAGGAGCTACCCGGAGGAACTACTAAAAAATGATGAATTTATTAAATTTGAAGGCTCATTGTAAGTTGAAGAGGGACCTACAACATTTTAGGTGTGAGGGAAATGATGAGACCATAAATTGTCTCATATTTTATCAAAGAAAATCATCTATTTCTTCTTAATGCATTAATGTTAAAGTGGATTTGAGTGATGATTGAAAGTTCTTTAGCTTGTTTAAAGTAGAATATAAAGTAAATGTTTGATTGATTTTTAGTAATTAAATGTGATCCAAATTTCCTCTAATATGTCTCCATGAAATGTTTAAGATGATATAATGCAGATAAATGAGTTATTAAATAACTCATGGAAAGAAGAAGCTTCATAGACACTTGCAGTAGAAAAATCCAAACACTTGAAGCAATTAACTCTTGAAAGCTTTAGAAGGATTTGAAGAAGTAATGAGAAGATAGAAAAGACTCCCAACACACTCCTACATTCATGCAAAATCATGGAGCATCAATCATTCCAAAATCAATGGGATGAGTATTTGTTTCATGTTGAGTTCAAAGATCTCTCACAGTTATTACATTCCATGATTCCTTCTTCCACCAAAGATAACTAAGCTACCACATCTATCAAATGTTGTTGTATGATTATAGCATGTTATTCATGTTAATGATCAATGATTTTGACAAGAAAAGTGAAGAATAATTCATTCATTCACGTGGAGAACTGAAGACTTCATAAAAATCAAGCATTCAGAAATAGTAAAAAATGCAGTATAAGTAAAATAGCAATATCTCCCTTATTTCTTAATGAAATTCAAAAATTAAAAATGATATGGAAAATTGATTTGAATATCTAAAAACATTTTTTAGAATTTTGCATGATTTGTAGCAAGGGAGGAGCAGTACATGTCAAAAAATGACTAATACAAAAGTGGCGTGATTGAGGACAACAAATTCAAGTTTCTTAAAGTTTTATGAACGACCCCTCAAAAATAGGATCTTGGATCCACATTCTTAGTGGATTGATATATAATATTAATTATATAAATGAAATGTAATAATTTTATCAAAAGGAGGGGATTAGAAAGGCTTGTTTCAGCCTGAGGAAATAGGATAGTTTTAGTTTCATTTCCAGCAATGTATTTCCAACTTTCTACAGTAAATTTGAATTCAAGAAAGCTTTTCATTTCCAACAAGTGTGAAGTAGTTTTGTCTTTTCCATTCTTGCAAATGTTCCTTATATTAGTTCCCTTTCATGCAAATAGGATTTATTTCATGCAAGTAGAATAGATTGTAGAATTGACTGTCAAGCAAGTTTTCTACTTTCTCTCTTGCATATAGCCATTGACACCACCTTGGATTGATAAATTAAATGATTGGGATTAAAATGACCCCATCAGTAAGTTTACCAACCAAAATATCTCTAGTTACATTTGTTACAGTCTGGATCTCGTCAATAGCACTAGCTTTGACTTTGTAAGAATTAGGCAAGGATCTAAGCACTTTAGCAACAATCTATGATTTGCCTATCTATCCACCAACACATCTGATACCACACACAATTTCATTCACTCTTTCCATAAAAATAGTAGTTTTCTCATCATCGCCCATTCTCAACCTTTCATATTTCCCTTTTAGACTTTGCAACTTAGCAATCTTCACATTAGTATCACCTTCATACAAGGTTTCCAAACTTTTCCAGATCTCATAAGTAGTTTTTAGATCCATAACATTTTTCATCTCACAATCAATCAAAGCACTCAACAAAGCTTCCTTATCCTAGATATTATACTCAACATCTCTAATCTCAGTAGTAGTAGTAGGACCATTCTGAGGAATAACATACCTATTACATGTGATGTTCCAATAGGGTTCACCAATGCATCTCAAATGACACTCCATTCGAGTATTCCATAGAGAATAATTTTCTCCATAAAATCTCAGACTATCCTTGTAACTCTCCATCCTAGATCACCTCAAGTTGTTAAAATTCTTCCAAGGAACCTGCTCTGATACCAATTATTGGCAACACAAGGGCAAATAAATGAGAGGGGGGGTGAATCAATTATCACAAAAATTTAAAACTTATTCAAATTATTAACTTTATTCTTAGATCTGATTATTAATCATAAAAGAATAAATCATCAACACATTAGAAAAACACGTGACACCAAGATTTTCTGTTACATGGAAACCCTGTTAGGGGAAAAACCACAGTGGAGGTCAGTCCACAAGATTATACCCTGTTAAAAGTATAATGAAAAGAAATAGGGGAATGCAAATGCATTCAGACACATTTCCTAGAGCTCACTGCTCAATTACAACAAGGCTAACCACCCAAAAGAAGACACACTATCTTACAAAAAGAATCAGATTACATCCATAGGGATTTGAACTGATAAAATAGCATCTGCTAATGCTTGATCACAATTTCAATTAAGCACATGAATACTTCTTCACTTTTCTTCACTCTTCTTCACACTTTGCTTTACCTTCGAATGATTTAGATCAATATTCGCACACATACACACATAAAAGCACACTCTGGAATACACTCACATGATTCAATTCAAATAAACAATCACTCTTATATATCTGCAACAAGAAATTTCATCCCTACATATTGGCCTCAACAAAATAATAAAATGAATATAAACTGTTAGCCCAAAACATTAAAGATTATTAATGCAAATCAACTAAGGTCGGAAACAACTTAATGAAGACCTAAATCGACATCTCCAACACAAAAACACTTCAATTAATTTCTCCTTGGAGATCCACAACATGCTACAAACACCATGTCAGCCTAGAACAAGAAAAACATGAACACACAAGAGAAAATCACCAACCACGAGCACAACGATTAATGTGGACATGCAACAAAGATAGAAAATGATCTAGAAACATCCAAAAACATCACAAATCACCAAAGAAGCATTCACAACAATTGAACTAACTAAAATCACATCACCTTCAATCAGGAACACCAACTAACGCAATAGAAAAATTGTCAGAATGAAAATCTTCACAACTCGATCAAATCTTCATGCGGATCTTTGAAACTTGATGTGGATAAACTAGATATACTCAGCAACAAACCCTTTAGTCCACAACCTTTGACCATCAACATACAGAACTTACCAACATACTGAAATTCACTTCACCACTGACAACCTGCAACTCATTTCATTACAATTTTCTCAATATCCTCAACATATACAACTTCAAATGAATTAATGCTAATAGTGTTGACATCAATGGATACCACATATCAGCAACACAACCATAGCATCCAACATTTTATTCCTGTGTTCCTTCCAGTTTTGCTTCCTGTTTTGCTTTCAATTTTTCTTCTAGGTTTTCTCCCTGTTTTGCTTCCAATTTTGCTTCCAAATTTGCTTCCAGTTTTGCTTCCGGTTTTGCTTCCATATTTGCTTCCAATTTTGCTTTTGATTTTGCTTCCAGGTTTGCTTCTGATTTTGCTTCCAAGTTTACTTCCAGTTTTTCTTCCAGTTCTGCTTCTAGTTTTGCTTCCAATTTTTCTTCCAATATTGCTTTTGGTTTGCTTCTAGTTTGGCTTCCATTGTTGCTTCCTTTTTTGCTTCTAGAAATGCTTCTTGTTTTGCTTCTAAAATATGCTTCTTATTTTTCTCCCGATTTTGCTTCTAGGTTTGCTTCCGGTCTTGCTACTAATTTTTCTTCCAAGATTTCTTCTGGTTTGTTTCTAATTTGGCTTCCATTGTTGCTTCCTTTTTTTCTTCTAAAAATGCATCTTGTTTTGCTTCATTTATTAATTTAATATGTTTTAATTCAATTTAATTAGTTAAATATATGATGCCTCTTAAATAACTCATATGATTATAGAGTAACTAATTTAATTATTTAACTCATATGATTAAATAACAAGATAATTATTATAACATGATCATCATCTATAATTAAAACAAGTGAGTCAAATATCTATAATTTAATTGAATTTGACAACATCCATCTTGAGTAGTAAATTAAAATCATCATACGTAATAAATATCCATCCAAAAATCATCAACCACTTTTAATATATATAAATTGACAAGTCAATACTGATAAGATCATCATCATATATAACTAAAACAAGTGAAAGTCAAATATGCCAGTAGATCAATAAGATGTGAAAATGATACATGTCCAATAGTCAACATAAGTCAAAATGATACATGTACAAATGATATAAGTAAAAATGATAATTTATTTAACTCAAATTGATACAAGTCAAGATGATACATGTCCAAATGATAAATCTCAATATGATACAACTCAATAAAATGGTACTATAGGTTGTGAAAATGATACTTATGATAGTAACCATGAAAAAAGGCATCATAACAATATATCAACAATAATCCATGATATAGTCTATATGATCATGAATGTCACTGGGTACTACCAGCAACTACCTCATCATTATCACCACCATTGTGATCATCATCATCATCATAACGATATATCAACAATGATCCATGACGTAGTCTATATGATCATGAATGTCACTGGGTACTACCAGCAACTACCTCATCATCATCATCATCACCGCCATCATGTTCATCATCATCATCATCGTCGTCGTCGTTGTCATCATCACCATCATCATTGTCATCAGCCTTGGTGTCTTCTATATCTTTGACATCATCATCCTCTACCATGTGATATGTACTGGCAGAACCAATATTTTCTAGATCTATATCATGATGAGGATCATCTTGATCTTCTGGAAGACCTGTGTTCTGCAAAAAAAATAAAAATGAAAAGTTATTATTTATTTCATGCAATAATTTATTTTTCTGTTACATATCTAATATTGAAACATATATGACGAAACCATAATCATATTACATCATATCAAAGTGCACATACCATAATAAAATTTTAAAAAAGTTACAGATATTATGTAATTCCAATGATTTAAAACATGCAACAATTCTAATAAACGTTAGTAAAGATCATAAAAAAATTTGTTATACAATTTAACTATCAACTGTAAATTCTATTACATAACCTTAAGTGCCAACCCTCTGCAAAAGAATGAGGAGACTACAAGAAGATTGGCTGCAGGGGGCATTGGTATAGGAGATGGACATGGCTCTTCCAAGCCATCCATTGAGATGGTTTCATACAAAAATGTGGAAGATATCCCCACTTCTAGAGAGGTCATGATTTAGGTTGATACAAAAAATGATGTTGTTCTGGTACCCATATATGGCATCATGGTTCCATTTCATGTAGCCACCATCAAGATGGAGGGAATTCTTATATAAGGACAATTTTCAATGTTCTAGGTATTGGATTTTATGCCAACTACATGCCAACATTGAAATTCCCTAGCAGTATTTATGTTAAGGAAATTTCCTTTAGATCCAAGGATTCAAAGCACATTAAACATGTGGTAAAAATGATTAAATACCACAAATGATCTATTGCAATGAAAGAGTCTGAAAAGGCAGAGAGAGCTACACTAGTGACTTGAGAGAAACTTTAGCTTTCAAAAACAAAGTAAATTAGGCTAGCAAACTTGTGGATCAAGCCAAAATTTGGTGGAAGAGGAAGAAAGATGACTGGAACTCTGGAGGCCCACCATAATGGATTTTGGTATTCAACCATGAGAGCAAAAGAGAGAGCTGATATCATGTATCAAAACATTAAGCATGCATTCTTCTAGCCAATAGAGAAGGAGATGATTAATTTGCTTCATTTTCATTTGCATAACCATATCATGGCATGGGAACCAAGAAGACCAAGGATGTCTAGTTTTATGTGGAGGTAATGGATGTGGTCCAAAATTTAAGAGGGTCAAGAAGGTCAATGTATGATCCTAATGAAATTGAGGAAGACACGAAAAATAAAATCAATGCAAAGCTTCAAGGATTTTTCAAGCGAGTAAGACAGCTATGGGACTAGCCTAATCTAAAATATTTTGAACTAAAGTTTGGTATACCATTTAAAGAGCTTGTTTTTCATGGAGTTCCTTTCAAATCCCCTACTTTTATTGTTCCTACGATAAACTATTTGGTAGAGTTGATGGAATTACCTTTCTTATTAATCACTATTAGTGAGATTGAGATTGTTAATCAATTAGGCGCTAATTTCCTATAGCAATGAAAGAGTTTGAAAAGGTAGAGAGAGCTACATTGGTGACTCAGGAGAAACTTCAGCTTTCAAAAACAAAGGCAATTAGGTTGGCAGACTTTTGGATCAGGCCAACATTTGGTGGAAGAGGAAGAAAGATGACTGGAACTCTAGAGGCCCACCATAATGGATTTGGGTATTCAACCATGAGAGTAGAAGAGAGATTTGATATCATGTATCAAAACATTAAGCACACATTCTTGTAGCCAAAGGAGAAGGAGATGATTACTTTGCTTCATTTTCATTTGCATAACCTTATAATGGTGTGGGAACCAAGAAGACCAAGGATGTTTAGTTTTATGTGGAGGTAATGGATGTGGTCAAACTTTAAGAGGGGCAAGAAGGTCAATGTATGATCCTAATGAAATTGAGGAAGAACAACAAAAGAGGGATAGGAAAAATAAAATCAATGCATAGTTTCAAGGATTTTTCAAGCAAGTAAGAGAGCTATGGGAGTAGCCTCATCTAAAAGATTTTGAACTAGAGTTTTATGTACCATTTAGAGAGTTTGGTTTTCATGGAGTTCCTTTCAAAGCCTCTACTTTTATTGTTCCTATGGTAAATTGTTTGGTAGAGTTGATGGAATTACCTTTCTTAGTAATCATTATTAGTGAGATTGAGATTGTTAATCAATTAGGCACTAATTGCCTATAGCAATGAAAGTGTTTGAAAAGAAAGACAGAGATACACTAGTGACTCAGGAGAAACTTCAACTTTTAAAAACAAAGGCAATTAGGTTGGAAGACTTGTGGATCAGGTCAACATTTAGTGGAAGAGGAAGAAAGATTATTGGAACTCCGAAGGCCCACCATAATGGATTTTGGTATTCAACCATGAGAGCAGAAGAGAGAGCTAATATCATGTATCAAAACATTAAGAATGCATTTTTCTAGCCAATGGAGAAGGAGATGATTACTTTGTTTCATTTTCATTTGCATAACCATATCATGGTGTGGGAACCAAGAAGACCAAGGATGTCCAGTTTTATGTGGAGGTAATGGATGTGGTCCAAAATTTAGGAGGGGAAAGAAGGTCAGTGTATGATTCTGATGAAATTGAGGAAGAACAACAAGAGAGGGACATGAAAATAAAATCAATGCAAAGCTTCAAGGATTTTTCAAGTGAGTAAGAGAGCTATGGGATCAGCCTCATCTAAAATATTTTGAACTAGAGTTTGATATACCATTTAGAGATCTTGGTTTTCATGGAGTTACTTTCAAAGCCCCTGCTTTTATTGTTCCTACGGTAAACTATTTTGTAGAGTTGATGGAATTACCTTTCTTAGTAATCACTATTAGTGAGATTGATATTGTTAATCAATTAGGCGCTAATTTCCTGTAGCAATGATAGAGTTTGAAAAGGAAGAGAGAGCTACATTGGCACGACTCATGAGAAACTTCAACTTTCAAAAATAAAGGCAATTAGGCTGGCAGACTTGTGGATCAAGTCAGCATTTGGTGGAAGAGGAAGAAAGATGACTGGAACTCTGGAGGCCCACCATAATGGATTTCAGTATTCAACCATGAGAACAAAAGAGAGAGTTGATAGCCTGTATCAAAACATTAGGCGGCATTCTTCTATCCAAAGGAGAAGGAGATGATTACTTTGCTTCATTTTCATTTGCATATCCATATCATTGCATTGGAACCAAGAAGACCAATGATGTCTAGTTTTATGTGGAGGTAATGGATGTAGTCCAAAGTTTAGGAGGGGAAAGAAGGTCAATGTATGATCCTAATGAAATTGAGGAAGAATAGCAAGAGAGGGACAGGAAAAATAAAATCAATGCAGAGTTTCAAGGATTTTTCAAGCGAGTAAGAGAGCTATGGGAGCACCCTCATCTAAAAGATTTTGACCTAGAGTTTGATGTACCATTTAGAGAGATTGTTTTCATGGAGTTCCTTTAAAAGCCTCTACTTTTATTGTCCCTATGGTAAACTATTTGGTAGAGTTGGTGGAATTACCTTTCTTAGTAATCACTATTAGTGAGATTGAGATTGTTAATCAATTAGGCGCTAATTTCCTGTAGTAATGAAAGAGTCTGAAAAGGCAGATAAAAAGGTAGATAGAGATACAATGGTGACTTAGGAGAAACTTCAACTTTCAAAAACAAAGGCAATTAGGTTGGTAGACTTGTGGATCAGGCCAAAATTTGGTGGAAGAGGAAGAAAGATGATTGGAACTTTGGAGGCCCACCATAATGGATTTCAGAATTCAACCATGAGAGTAGAAGAGAGAGGTTCTATCATGTATCAAAACATTAAGCATGCATTCTTCCAGCCAGCGAAGAAGGAGATGATTAATTTGCTTCATTTTCATTTTCATAACCATATCATGGCGTGGGAACCAAGAAGACCAAGGATGTCCAGTTTTATGTGGAGGTAATGGATGTGGTCCAAAATTTAGGAGGGGCAAGAAGGTCAATGTATGATCTTGATGAAATTGAGGAAGAACAACAAGAGAGGGATAGGAAAAATAAAATCAATGCAGAGCTTCAAGGATTTTTCAAGTGAGTAAGAGAGCTATGGGATCAGCCTCATCTAAAATATTTTGAACTAGAGTTTGATATACCATTTAGAGAGCTTGGTTTTCATGGAGTTCCTTTCAAAGCCCTTGATTTTATTGTTCCTATGGTAAATTGTTTGGTAGAGTTGATGGAATTACCTTTCTTAGTAATCACTATTAGTGAGATTGAGATTGTTAATCAATTAGGTGCTAATTTCCTACAGCAATGAAAGAGTCTAAAAAGGAAGAGAGAGCTACATTGGTGACTCAAGAGAAACTTCAACTTTCAAAAACAAAGGCAATTAGGCTTTCAGACTTGTGGATTAGGCCAACATTTGGTGGAAGAGAAAGAAATATGACTAGAACTTTGGAGGTCCACCATAATGGATTTTGGTATTCAACCAAGAGAGCAGAAGAGAGAGTTGATATCATGTATCAAAACATTAAGCATGTATTCCTCTAGCTAGCAGAGAAGGAGATGATTACTTTGCTTCATTTTCATTTTCATAACCATATCATGGCATGGGAACCAAGAAGACCAAGGATTTCCAGTTTTATGAGGAGGTAATGGATGTGGTCCAAACTTTAGGAGGGGAAAGAAGGTCAATGTATGATCCTGATGAAAATGAGGAAGAACAACAAGAGAGGGACAATAAAAATAAAATCAATGTAGAGTTTCAAGGATTTTTCAAGCGAGTAAGAGAGCTATGGGAGAAACCTCATCTAAAAGATTTTCAACTAGAGTTTGATGTACCATTTAGAGAGCTTGGTTTTCATGGAGTTCCTTTCAAAGCCTTTTCTTTTATTGTTCCTACGGTAAAGTGTTTGGTAGAGTTGGTGGAGTTACCTTTCTTAGTAATCACTATTAGTGAGATTGAGATTGTTAACCTTGAGAGAGTAGGACTTGGGCAAAAGGAATTTGATATGGCTATTGTTTTTAAAGAATTCAAGTGGGATGTACTCCGAATTGATGCCATTCCTCAATCTTCACTTGATGGCATGAAGGAATGGCTGAACTCCATGGATATAAAATACTATGAAAGCATAATGGAATTGAATTGGCGACCAATTTTAAAGACTATTACTGATGATCCATACAAATTTATTGAAGATGGTGGTTGGGAATTTTTGAATATGGAAACTAGTGATTTTGATTTTGATAATTCAGAAGAGTCAAATCAAGGATATGAACCCTCTGATGTAGAAGAGGAATCAGAATCAGATGAGGAAGGTTCAGAAGATGAATCTCTTGTGGAGTTAGATGAGGATGAAGAAGAAGAAGATTCTGAAGGGGAGGAAGGTAAAACATGGGATGAATTAGAAGCCAAAGCCAAAAATGCAGATAAGGAAAAAGGAGATGAGTCTGACAGTGAAGAGGAAAGGCAACGACGAAAGGTAAAAGCTATAGGGAAGTCTCAAACACTTGATATTAGAGATTCAATAGGAATGACTGGTAAGAGGCATAAAGTCAAATGAATTGAGTTCATCTACATCCTTCTACTATTTATTTATTCACATAAATGGTTCAACTATTTATGCAAATGATGCATATATGTTAACTTGATCAGTGTTGTTACTTCGGTAGTTTGACCTCTATGACAACCAACCATTAGGCCATTTTGTGCAGGAGAACATTTGTGTTTTTAGTTAGCTTCTTTGGATAGCTCTACTTGGTGTTAAGGAAATTCCATTTATCTTTTGAATGTTAAGAAGTCTAGTATTACATGCTTCTCTATGTTGATCAAACCAAGTTGCAGTTTTTTTACTATTGATTTTTTTATTTATGAAATTTTTAAACTTGGAAGACAGGAATTTATTGCTTTTTTTAAATTAGATGGAAAAATTAAGTGGTTGGTTAGCTACACCCAGTGATGTAGACTAGAAGGATGTGTTAGATCTATAGGATTCCTACCAAGATGCATCAAAAACATTCTTACAAGTTAAAATAATGGCAACATTGTGAGGAAGGATGGAAAAGATGCATGTGGATCACTTAGTAGAATGGAAACATGAATTCAAGGAAGCACTCCTTGAGATACCAAGGAAGCACTCCTTGAGATACCATTTTTGAGAGAAAAGAAGATAAATCAAATCAACACGGGACTAAGTCGCTCAAATGATACAACTCATAACTTAAATGAGGACACTTAAGAGATATTAAAATATAATGGTCATTAATTAAAAGATGCGATGAAAATAAGGCATGAATGTCACCCACTACCCTTCAAGGAAAACAATATTTTTTTCCTCAACATGAAATAATGGGACAATTGAGTGGGATCTAAGGCTAACATAGAAGCACTTTAGAACTCATCCTATGCATTAATAAACAACTCAACACAAGAAATGAAAACTGACATATTAACACAACAATATCCAAATACGTTATTGAAATTCAACTATTGATACCTGGTTCTCCATCTGGATTAAAAAATTGGCCCACTTTTTGCTTTGTAACTTTTCCTTTTCAAATTGCTTTGGATGTCGGCCATATTTCTCCTATCAAAACATGGCACATGGACTAGTTAAACTAATTAATATGCAATCATTTAATTTTTCTAGGGAATTAAAAAACATATCATTTAACATATTAAATATACTTACAAAATTATAGATCAAGGCTTGTAAACCTTTTTGGCCACTGTGATGCATGGCACAAAGTTTTTGAAGCCTAGCCTTGGAGTCCTTGTCCTGAAACATATACTAATTCAATTTAACTATGCACAAATAAAATTTAAAAATAGTTTAATAAATTTGATATAATCTTATGAGAAAATTCAAATACCTGCATGCTCTCCTCACTGGACTTCCTCTGTGCTTTGAACTTCTCATATGCTTTTACAAGCTCTTTCAATACTTTGACACTTACATCAACTGGCCTTTTTTTGAGCCTTAGTTCAAGAGGGATTTTTTTTATCTTCTTTGTTTGGTTGCACTGAAATATCTTGCAATTTTGATACATTCATAGCTTCACCTTCTTCACAAACCAACTTGTGCCAAATTTAGTCTCCATGTCATTGATAATTGCTTTTTGCAGGTGTATGGGTATCTTTGAGAATGGAAAATGTAGATGGTCTTTGAACCGTTGAAGGCATGATTCCTTCAACCTATTCACAAACCCTTTTCTAGCATCTATCATTCGGACTTCCCCTGAAACCACATCATATTCTATCTTCTTATTGTAGGTACCAATGCAAGAATGAAAACTTTTTGTTGTGGAACAAGTCTATGTCCCGGGAGTGGGTGGGATAGTGGAAGCATATGCTCCATGTTCTACACTCCTAGAGTTTACTATTACTGATTTCCTCCTTGATCTTTTGCTCGATCCAAGACCGCTTCAGGAACCAATTGATTCCCTTTGACATGGTTGATTTGGTTGCAATGTTTGAGGGGATTCACTAGATCGGTTTTCTATGTATTTCTCCTCCTGTCAAAACATGGCACATGGACTAGTTAAACTAATTAATATGTAATCATTTACTTTTTCCTAGTGAATTAAAAAAAAAATCATTTAACATATTAAATATACTTACAAAATTATAGATCAAGGCCTGTAAACCTTTCTGGCCATTGTGATGTGTGGCACAAAGTTTTTGAAGCCTAGCCTTGGAGGCCTTGTCCTGAAACATATACTAATTCAATTTAACTATGCACAAATAAAATTTAAAAATCGTTTAATAAATTTGATATAATCTTATGAGAAAATTCAAATACCTACGTACTCTCCTCATTGGACTTCCTTTGTGCTTCAAACTTCTCATATGCTTTTACAAGCTCTTTCCATACTTTGACACTTACATCAATTGGCCTTTTTTTGAGCCTTAGCTCGGGAGGGATTTTTTTTATCTTTTTTGTTTGGTTGCACTAAAATCTCTTGCAATTTTGAGACATTCATAGCTTCACATTCTTCACAAACCAACCTGTGCCAAATTCAGTCTCCATGTCATTGATAACTTCTTTTTGCAAGTGTATGGGTATCTTTTAGAATGGAAAATGTAGATGGTCTTTGAACCGTTGAAGGCATTATTCCTTCAACCTATTCACAAACAATTTTCTAGCATCTGTCATTCATACTTCCCATAAAACCACATCATATTCTATCTTCTTGTTGTAGGTACCAATGCAAGAATGAAAACTTGTCGTGGTGGAAGAAGTTTGTGTCCCATGAGTGGGTGGGATAGTGGAAGCATATGCTCCATGTTCTACACTCCTAAAGTTTACTATTACTGATTTCCTTCTGGATTTTTTGCTCGATCTAGGACTGCTTGGGGAATCAATTGATTTCCTTTGACATAGTTGATTTGGTTGCAATGTTTGAGGGGTTTCACTAGATCAGTTTTCTATGTATCTGGAAAGCATTGTCCAGTCATCCAAATTGTTCACTGCCTCTGCCCCCAATATGGAAGCCAATGCCTCTTTATTTTTGTCAATCACATGTCCCTATATATATATAATAAATTTCTTCTTTTAAATTTAAAAATAAAAAACTAAAAAGTAAAACTCAAAGAAACAAGGGAAACATTTACAAATCTATAAATTGACAATGAATTACCTCATTGTGGCCAGAGTCTGCTCCCTTTCTTCTCTTCCCTATATCACTTGACATTTTGAGGTGACCTAGGGAAAATTATTTTCGTCCAGTCTGTGGAGGAAAACAAAGTACACACTGTCAGGTATGAAAGTTTTCGTCCAGTTTGTGGTATGAAATTTTTACCTTGAGTGACTTTCTTTCTGGATTTAAAGGCCTATGAATCAATTTCTTGCACACTTGTATAGAATATAAATATATTTGAAAGGATATAAATATATGCAAAATGAAACAAATGTATTGTAAAAAAATCAACGCTTACCCACCTGTATAGAATGGTAATCTTTGGGGGATAAAAAGGGCACAGAGTGTGGTTTTATTGAGAGTTAACACAGATAGGTCCCATGCTCGAGTCGCATCCACTAATTAGAAAGAAAATGAATGTGTGCGCACAATCAATTCAAAACCACGAGCTCATTTTTCTATAAAAGAATAAGTGAAAATTAGTAATAGCTAATTTAAGCCCGAAGGTCTCACAAATTTGAGGAAATGATCTATTATTCAACTATCATCTCAAAAGCCCTATCTCCTCATATTGTCTCAACCAACTTCTATTCCCATGGGACCTGGCTATAGTGGGGTGGATGTAGTTTAATGAATTGTCTTGAAAGAACTCTACTACATTTTTATGGAAGATCAGTCCGAGAAATTGAACCATAAACCGAAAGCTTGGGATGGGAATGATAAGAAAACCAGGGCATTGGGGTTTATAAAATGCATTCACTGCTCTCAAATGCAAAGGAAATAATGCAATGTCTACAATTTTACCCTCCTCCTTTGCAACCACATGACACTTGAATGATTTGCATGTAAATGAAACAATATTCACAACCCTTTCTTCACAATCTCTCCATTTAATCCAAACAAAAATATTTGTGGGAACAAAAACAAAAATTGTAACCGTGCCTATGGTGTTGCAAACTAAATTGAACTTCTGATCTACTTGCTTGTAGCCCTCCTTTGTGTCATTTTTCCATTTTTTCTCCTCTCTTCCTTTGTGTAGGTTTTTTCTCTTGTCATCTCTTCCTTTTTGACGTGGGAAGTTTTAAATTTTTGTTCTTGATTCAATAGTCAGTGCAATAGTTGGTGTAGAAAAGTGTGCCTAATTTAGCGCTGCCTTCCAGCCAAAAAAATGTAATCTGTTTGGGATGCAAAAGGTGGTGCAAAGTGCACCTAATTTAGCATTGCCTTCCATCCAAAAAAAAGTAATATGTTTGGGATGCAAAAGGCGGTGCAAAGTGTGCCTAATTTAGTGCCTAACAGTGGAAAATGATGTATTTTGCTTAGAAGTTGATAAATAAATTGATCCTAAATTGACTTCAGCTTCATATGTACCAAGGGAGCAATCATGGTTCCCTATTTTATCTATTCCTTATCCCATGTCAATTTTGTAGGTATAAAACTAATAGAGGTTAGATTTGTGAACTCAGAAATGACCCCTATACAACTAGATGAGTCATCTAAAGTGTGAAATATATGTCAAATATATGTCTAAAGTGAGGTTTTGTGTTGGATAGCATATTTGTTGAAATGATATAATTGGTGTACTAAACACTATTTACTATGTTGTGTATTATAGGGGCGAGACGAGGCCATGGCAACAGATCGTGTCATGTCAAATGAGGACACAACGGTTGAAGTGGGACATCAGGTACTCAAATTTTGACTTAACTTAGGAAAAAATGATCTGATGGCATTTTGTGATATGTCCATCTTTTTTCATAGTATTATTGAAATTTATAATGTATTATCCAATCTTGACATAAATTAATGCATGTTGTTGATTATTTTAGATGGAGATTGGAGAAAATGCAAAGCCTGAGCGTTCAACTAGCAAAAGAGGACGTGGATGTGGACCTAAAATTGTTAAATCACATAGAAAACAGTGGGTGTTCAAGGATATGACAAATCATGCAGAAACAACAAATGATTCCACTGAACAATAGGTTGGTTAGGACTATAGTACATGGGATGGATACTTTGAGAAAATATATGAATAAAGTGAGGTTTTGTGTTGGATAGCATATTCATTGAAATGATATAATTGGTGTAGTAATAATTATTTACTATGTTGTGTATTATAGGGATGAGACGAGGCCATGGCAAAAAATCATGTCATATCAAATGAGGATAGAACAGATGAAGTGGGACATCAGGTACTCAAATTTTGACTTAGCTTAGGAAAAAATGATTTGATGGTGTTTGTGATACGTCCATCTTTTTTCATAGTACTATTGAAATTTATAATGTATTATCCAATCTTGACATACATTAATGCATGTTGTTGATTATTTTAGATGGAGATTGGAGAAAATACACAACTTGAGAATTCAACTACCAAAAGAAGAAGATATGGACATGGACATGGACCTAGACCTAAAACTATTAACTCACGTAGAAAACAGTGGGTGGAAGAGGATATGACAATGGATCTTCCAAACACAACAGATGATTGCACTGAATAAGAGGTTGGTCAAGACTATAGTACATGGGATGAATACTTTGAGAAAATTGTTGTTTGTGGATGTTCTATATGTTGTGGAAAGAAACAATTCAAACGAGAAATTGTACAAAGACATTACATATATGATGAGTGTTAATGTTATTGAGCAGCTTCGGGTTCATCCTTCCAACCATGAGTGAAGACATAATAAATGTAGCCTATCGGCTATTTATTTGAGGCATTTATTTTGGGCGCTTCTCTTGGCAACATTATATTTTTACTTGAGGCCGACCTTCCTTATGATTTGTAATTTATCCTTGAGGCTGACTTTGTAATTATTTGTAATTTATTCTTGAGGCCAAATTTGTTCTTGAAGAGGTGCGACCTCTCATAGCAATGTATATATAGAGGTTCATCTTATCATTTGTGATCACCAAGTTTATTCATCAAGCAAGTGCGAATTATCTCTAAGTGCAAATTTCTTCTAAGTGCAAATTTATTCAAGAGGCAAGTCAAGTGTGAACTTTCTTCAAGTGTTGAGTGTGAAGTATTTCTAAGCTAAGTGCGAATTCTTATCAAGAACTGGGTGCGAATCTGATCAAGAACAGATTGTGAATATCCTTGAAGGGCAGTTCTATACTGATAGAAGTGTAGGTCTTTATCTGTCATTGTATCTGGTGAAGGTACAGATTTTTGGCCCTATGTTCAGTCTCATTGTAAAGTGAATTGTTGCCACTATTTATATAAATAAGAGAGATCTTTGTTGCTAGGTTTTTCTCCCTCAAAAGGAGGGTTTTCCCAGGGTATCTGTTGTGTTATTTTTTCTGATTTGAATTAAGTTTCTGTGCATATAATCTCTTCATTAAAAATTTACAATGAGCTTCCAGTCGGTAGTGTTGGGTGAAAATTATGTAATCAACTTTTTCAATAGATTACACAACTAGGATTTCAGCCACAGCTATGTGAGATTCAATCTCTCCTCTCAGCAAAGGGAGGCACCCTTCTTACAATTAGAAACCAGCCAGAGTATTTACAAAATATTTACAGTATTTACGAAGTGGGGGGTGTGTGTCGCATTCATCATTCTCTCTTTTTTTAGAGAAGATGTGTATAATGCTTCACAACTGAAAATGTTCTTAATTCAAAGTACTAGAAACTTACCAAAAGCAGTACAACTGATTCCCTATCTTGGAAAAGCACAACTTAGAGGTATTAGATAAGATTATAACAAAAGAAAAATGGAAACAAGTAAGGCTCACGAAGGTGAAAAGTCATTTCATAGTCTTTTCAACTATAGATCTGTGAGAACAATGTAGTTTGTCGCATTAGAAGCACAAAGTCTTCTTAGATGCAACAATTCATTCGAACAACATGAGAGATTACAAGCTCAAAGTCTTGTAGATCTTTCAACCAAAACATTAAAACATAAACACAAATTCAAGTTAGAGATGTGACATAAAGTCCACAAGAATCACTTGAAGTCCTTCAGATTTCATAAACTAATCACCACCAATCTCAATCAAATTCAAGAGAAAATCGATCCAACACAAAGTCTAGTATGCAGTTTCTTCCTTTATTGATCAGATTTAGATTCACAAAACATGAACACAAAGTTTCACAATTTGTTGCAAATTGAACAACACTTCGATGCAAAAACTAAAAGGATCATATTACAATAGAAATCCCTCATATTTATAAAAGAGAGGGAAGAGTAAATCTAGGAAAGTTAGGTGAACTAATTTAGGAAAATCTCACCTAACTTTGACTAAAGTCAAAATGTAATTTTTTTTCATGAAACTAAATCTTGGATATTAGTGTAATTACATTTTGCAAAATTGTTTTAAGATGTCAAAAACTATTTACAAGATGCACAAAGGGACGCATCAGAAAGTCTAACACTGGAGATCAGGAATCTTCATGGTTCCTTGCTTGGGTGCAGAAGTCTTCATATTTCTTCTTGGTCTCTTGCATGAATGTGTCATCTGGAAGAACCAAGATCAAAGGACATCAGCTTTGGGATCACTTGACGAGATTTAGAGAGAAACTACAAGGATGGTGAATCAATAGGCATTAGCAAAAAAAGTAGTATTGGAAAGCGTGAAGCAAGAAACGATCTTGAGCAAGCGTGAAATGAGCAACTAGGCATGGAAAACAATGCGTGAGTGAAGAAATGGGGTCCGGAATGGAAATAGAGCAAGTTTGAAGAGACTAAGTTAAAAACCGCCAAAAGTGTAAAGGTGCTAAAATTCAGCACCATTGCACAAAAAATGACTAAATCTGGAAAAAGTGCAAAGGTGCTAAAAATAATGCCATAGTAAAAAATTGGCTAAGTCTAGAAGAAAAGTGCAAAGGTGCTACAATTCAGCACCATTGCACAAAAAATGACTAAGTCTAGAAAAAGTGCAAAGGTGCTAAAAATAATGCCATAGTAAAAAATTGGCTAAGTCTAGAAGAAAAGTGCAAGGGTGCTAAAATTCAGCACCATTGCACAAAAAATGGCTAAGTCTAGAAAAAGTGCAAAGGTGCTAAAAATAATGCCATAGTAAAAAATTGGCTAAGTCTAGAAGAAAAGTACAAAGGTGCTAAAATTCAGCACCATTGCACAAAAAATGACTAAGTCTGGAAAAAGTGCAAAGGTGCTAAAAATAATGCCATAGTAAAAAATTGGCTAAGTCTGGAAGAAAAGTGCAAGGGTGCTAAAAATCAGCACCATTGCACCAAAACAAAAATCACTTAAGTGCAGGGGCGCTGATTTTTGGCACCCTTGCACTTTTAACACTTAGTCAATTTTCCAAAAAGAAGTAGAGTGTTGTTTTTTTAGACAATTGCACTTTTCACAATTTTACTAAGTATCAACAGTGAGAGCTCGCGAAGGTACTCATTTCAAAGGTCTTCATGAGGAAAACATAGGGGGATGCTCAAACTGACTATTTGAAGCTTTGGAATGCACTTTGAGGTAGATTGAAAATCACCTCATTTTACGTACTTGAACTTAACAAACCTAGGAAATGAACAAGTTTCATAGGGGGTTATCCATGGAATGAGCGCTTCTAGATTCTGTGATAACAAGTAGTATGCCTCCTACAATCAATTCAAATCCAATAGGAATTGTGGTAAGGAATTTTCCAATTTGATATAAATAACATGTATACTCCATTTAAACATTGTTTTATATTATTTAAATAACTAATTTTTTTTTCAATGGATACTTGCAGGATAAAGTTCTTGGTTTAAAGTTTCTTGGATCACTGACTTCTAGCCTAGAGGGCAATGATCATTTATCAAATGATATATCTAACAAAAAATATGTGCCAATATACCAACTCAAAAGATGAGGAATTGATGAAAACAAGTCACAGAACAAGAAACAGTTTAAAGATGCATAATTTGCTTAAAGACAGGGGAAGGTGGACTACATACCCTATGAGAATGAATGTGATGGAGATGATGACTTTCCCCTGAGTTTGAGATCAATTTACAAAGAGACATTTGATCGTTGACTATATTGCGCTTGGCCTAGTGATCAACAACTACCTAGAGCGTACAAGGTGTTTCAATTTTGGGGATATAACTACATGATATGACCCTCCAATATTGATGGAGGGAATCTAGGCCTCTTTATTGTTGAAAATGTACATGTGGGATATAAACATAGAAATAATTTAGAACAAACCACTAGGAGATTAATTCCATAGTATGGTCCATCATACTACAGTGGTGAATGGAGAAGGCTAGCAAAATATAAGCCTAGCATGTCAACATATGGTCTAAATTTGAATATGTATACACATCATATCCAATTGGAAAGTGGAAAATAAATTAATAGAGGTCATCTTATGTATATAGATGGATGTCCACACACACACAAAAATATTGTAGGATTTATAAATAGTAGTAAGGGAAGGAACCCTAATGTAAGACCGAATTGTCAATTTGTTGAGGTTATAAATGATAAAGATGGAGATATGGAAAGAGAGGTTGATATATTGATAATGGTTGAGACTTTAAGGACCTTACCATTGGGGATGAGTTATTGATTGATTACCCCTTCTTAAAACACACTCCTGCGCAAAAGAAAAGGGAAGAACAAGGTCTCCCTAAGGATGTTCTTAAGGGTAGAAAACTAAAGAATAATAAATGAGTGTGGACTGATGTTTTATAAACTATGTTGTCAAAATTGTGTTTTATTTAAATTATTGTATAAAAAAGGTATTCTATAAAATAATGTTCCATTATTCAATTGATGTATATATGTTCATACAATTCTTATTTTTATTTTTTAAGCCATATTTGATTATATTTCTTTGAAATTGATACATTTATGATTTATCCAATTGTTGGAAAACATTAAATAATGCTTGCATTTGTTGATAGGTAGAAGATTTTGATGAAACACATACTAATACCCATGATCCAACTGGGTTATTAAGACTTGGAAGGGATGATCCAAACCATCCTTTAAACAATACCAGGGTGAAAAGAGCAAGTTTGAAGAGATTTCTACCACCTAAGAAATTTGAAGAGCTAATGAGATATGCATACACTGAAGAGATGCCACCTAGCCTTAATGATGATGATGATGATAGGGAAAATGTAGTGCATGAAGAAGGATTGAATGAAATGCTTACAGGTTTCTTTGGGGATGGAAACAATTATGCCAATAATGATCATATGGTTGACAGTAACAATGATAGTAGGGGTAATTACCACCAACATAATGTTGATGATAACAACCTGAAAGACTCCATCAAGCAAGCAACGAAGACACCTGTGTTCAAATCAGGTGCAAGTAGAACCTCACAACTGGCATGCACATTAATATTATTAGAAATCAAGTCACTATTTGGTCGGTTAGACAAAGGATTCACTACCCTACTGAAATGAGTTGAAATCTATTTCCTACTTTGCATTGCCAATTGGTGTACACAATTCATAAACATTCATCGACTTCATTTATATTTCTTTAAGGGGATTTTAAAACCATGTATTGTTTTTAAACAGTGCTAGAATAGATTGGCATATCAAACATGTTCATCACAAGTCAAACATTCAATTGATTTAATCTCTGGAAATCTTACAGGGCACTAAAAACTAAAATATTCCTTGAAGAGAATGTGTTGCCATCATCTTGCAGTGAGGCACATCTATTGTTGGTTGAGTTGGGGATTGAATACAATCAAATTCATTCATGTAAAAATGATTGCATTTTATATAGATATGAATATGAGAACAAGGTAGAATGCCCTGTATGCAAAGAGAAGAGATATCATACAGATGTACAAGGTCCTATAGTTCCAAAGAAGGTTTTACATCACATGCCAATTATACCAAAACTTCAAAAAATGTTTCATTGCAAGTCACTTGCACAATTGATGGAATGGCATGCAAAGAACAAGAGTAAAGATGGATTCATGCAAATTTTGGCTAACTCCAAAGCAATGAAACACATAGAGGAAAAATGGCCAAGAAAATTCAAAGATGAACCCTGTAGTATCAAGTTTGGTCTTGCAATTGATGGAGTGTGCCCATTCTCTTTCTTGAGCTCAAATTATAGTGTTTGGCTAGCCGGATTGATAGTATACAATATTCCCCCATGGATGAGTGTTAGAAAGGAGCACCTTATGCTGACTCTCATTGTTCCAAGAAAACATCAAGTTAAAAACATGGATGTTTATCTTGTGCCTTTTATTGATGAGATACAACTGCTATGGAAAGGCATAAGAATGTATGATATATCACGTCCTCCATCAAATAGGTCCTTCATGTTGTATGGTGTGCTATGTTGGACTATTCATGATTTCCTAAGACTTGGTGTTTGTTCTAGTAAGATAAAATATTTACGTATTTACACTTATAATTTATTTTCATCCCAACTTTCATACTTAGTTTTATACTATTTTTTTGATGTTATTAACATTACTTGTTGAATTGCAGGGCTTCAAACAAAGGAGATATTTGCATGTCCAAGATGCGCAGAACAATTTCAAGGGCAATATTCTAAAGATCTACATAAATTTATTTATGCAAACAACGGGATTTTTCTACCACTAGATCGTAGGTTTAGAAATTTCCAGAAGAATCAATTTGATGAAAAAGTTGAAAATAGAGGCCCTCCCATGATTATGGGTCCAAGTGATTGGTTTAAGAAGTATGAAGATGTTGAATTGAGAGCTTGGGAGGATTTTTTGATTGGGGTGATTCAATTGAAGAACTAAAACAAGTTGTAGTTCATATGCCAAAAGGAATGAAAAGAAAATCCATATTTTATGAGCTCCCTTACTGGAAGGATCTATTAATATCTCACCTATTAGATCCTATGCACATCTTCAAAAATGTCCCAGATTCTATATTTTGACATATATCAGAAAAAGAGGACACCTTGTCTTCGAGGAGAGATATTGCTCTTTCGCATACCAAATTTGATAGAAAACATTTGTGGTCAAGCAAGGAAAATGAAACATATGTAGAAGCTCCATGGATTTTGAAAAAATAAGAGCTAGACCACTAAAAAATGTCATCCTTTCAATAAAGAAACCTACTGGCTATGGGTCATCATTGGCTAAAGCTTTTACAATTGATGGACATACCAAAATATTTAAAACACATGGTTTTCATAATTTAATGAAGGTATTATATATCACCATTTAACATTTACTGGTAACATTGATTAAGTACTAAATATATTTTGATATTTTGTTGTGTGAGAAAAAATTACTAATGACCTTTTCATAAATGTGTTTGATAGCATATCATGCCATTGGTAATTGGGGGGATTCCTATCTTACAGTTGAATTAAGGAATTCCATGAGTCGATTGTCAGCATTTACAAGGTATGTGGTTATATGAAATGTTCATGTGTGAGAGACAGGGATATTATATTGCATTTTAATTTATGACTAAAGGTTCATACTAATTTACTATTCTTCTATTAGGTGGGTGACCTCCAAGGAGATCCACGAATCTGAAGTGCCAAAGTGGAAGAAGGAAATTGCAGAAATTGTATGTGTATTTAAGAAGGAGCTCCCTACAATTTTCATGGACCTACAAGTCCATTTACTTATACACCTAGTCGGTGACATTGAATTTGTGGGTGTCGTATCAATGAGGTGGATTTTTTTCTTTGAGAGGTATATGAAAACTCTTAAAAGATATGTCCAACAAAAGGCATATCCAGAGGGTTGCATGGCTGAAGGGTATGTATTGAATGAAGCATTTTTCTTCCTGTGTGAATTCCTTGGTAAGGATTTTGAAGATGGGCCACACATCTGGGATGAAGAATGAACATCAAATATTATTGATGGAGAAAAACCACAATCTAATGGTGTTGAAGTAGAAATTAGTAAGTAAATTCACGATCAATGTGGTTTTTTTTCTTGCAATCATTAATTTGCTCTATAATTTATTTGTCAAATTAACAGAATGACATTTGGAGTTTAAAATAAACATGTTGACATGTAATAGGTGTAGATGAAAGTTATATACTTAACAAGTTCATTCTATACCACATGGACTTTATGAACAAATGGATTGATTTGTATGATAAAAAGAGAGAAGTGTTAGAAGCAAGGAGACAGTTAAAGAGATCAAACCCAACGAATACACCACTTCCCACTGATCTGCTTGGGGAATGGGGAAAATATTTCTCACTAGAATGGGTTATTGAACAAATTCAAAATCAAATAGAAGATGCAGGTATAGATTCAAACATAACAGAAGATGAAATCAACATGTCTAGAGGATGTAAAAGAAAGGTACAGTTAGAATTTTACAAAATGTTGTTTCCTTACATTTTTGGCACTATTAACTATTTTAATATTCGTCATTATATTTTTTTTCACTAAAATAAATGGTCTTTCACAGGCGAGGAAATATATAGCAATGTGGGCATATGGTCGACATTATTGTTAGAAAGTGTAGATGTAAAGAGGTGATCCTGCAATTGTGGCATCATGGTTGACTTCAAGCAATCTAGTCGATGAAGCTCAAAAGATAAGAATATAATTGAAGGGAATCTAGAATATGTTGGGAAAATACAAGAAATTATTGAGTTGGATTACTGCTCTTTTAAATATTATATTTTTAAGTGTAGATGGTATGAAGCATTTGAGAGGACACGAAGACATGATACCCATAGTGGAATTTTTTCTATAGATTCCTGATGCTTTCTACTGGAGGATAAGGAGCCTTATGTTCTACCAATTCATTATGAGCAGGTATTTCTTTAACTCAAACAAGAAGTGGCAGTGATCATTAATCTATTAATTCATAGTTTATTGCGAATATAAACATGTGTTTATTAATCAATAAAAGTGTTATAACATACTTCTAATATATGTATTTCGTTCATGTGTAGGTATTTTTCTATGAAGATATTTTGGACCCGAAATGGATGTTTGTCATACATTATGATCCAAGATTAAGGCATGTATTTGACAAAAAATTAGTGGATATTGAGCAAAACAATGATGAAAAACAAAATGAGAGAGAGGGATTAGAGAACATTGAAGAAATTGACATCCATGATGATGTTGAAGATGGTTATGTTCAGGCACAAGAAGACAACATTCCAGAGTTAGATGATGTTATGGAAGACAACAATATGGATGGTATAGAAAATGATAATCTAAATATATCTGCTAACAATATAGATGGTGTACAATCAAATTTCAATGATGATGAAGATGATGCAAGTCAAGATGAGGATGATGATAATATTAAATACTTGAAAGAACATATGAACATTGACAATGATACATTGGATGACATTGTAGCAGACAATAATGTTAATGACCAAGACTTCTAAATTTTTAGAATTATTTGCAATCCATGTTTAAAAAAGGATGATTCTTATGGCTCAAACTTTGAAATGCTTCAGTAATATTATTTGTGTCGATACAAATTACCTATTGCAATATCCTTAAATTGTTCAATCTTTGGTATGAATTGTTGGTAGAAAAAATTATGATTACTTGGATGCTTCTTCCATTCATTTTGTATCAACATATGTTCATGAAGACACAAAAGTTAATAAAAATATTAATGCACGTAACTCAAATTATTTAAATAAGCAACTTTGTTAACTTTATTATTTTTAAATAGTTTCCATTTTTATGTTGAACATAATTTTGAACATGTAACTAAAAACATCCACAGTAAATGCTTTACTGTATCAACATATTCATTCGCATAAGAACAGTATTGAGGATCAATAACTGATATTCATTCAAATATAAGAAGAAATAAGTATGGAAAACATAAGAAAAAATATAGAATGATAACACAATCATGGAGAATCTCTAATAATAAGATGTTCTATTTTATTCATAAGCTCAAAATAATCACATAGTAACAAAAAATGTGCCTTAATAAATCTTATGAATTTAAATAACTTGAAGAACCCACTTTGGAGACAACACAGTAACAGATAAGCATGAAATTTAACACAACAATTGAACAACAAAATAGATTACCAATTATGAGCAATCTTCTCCATTATGTTGTTTCAAATATATATACATTTATAGAAAAAGTCTTTGATATGATATGGATGGGTGGAATTTGCAATCTATCTTCTTACTAATGCCTACTATAATGGAAATGAAAATGGAATATGATATGACGATCCTCTCAAAATTGGCCTTGGTTTCCTATTTATATAGGAAGCAACACGCTTCAGGCCTTTTACAAAAAGAGACAACCCTTCAAAACTACTTTTACTAACAACTAATTAATTTGCATAATTGAAGAAATAACAAGGCTTAAGACACTTTAGACATATGTTTCCTTTAATCAACATAGAAATCTCATGCCTTAGTGACCTACTCATTTGAAGCCAAATACTTCTCTTCCCATTGATACACCGTAAAATCTGATGGCCACTGATATTCCCAAATATTTAGTATGTTTGCAAGATGTGTCTACCATCGACTATCCAGTAGTGCCTTTGTATCATTGACAAATTTTAGATATCCAACATCAAGAGCAATCAATCCATCCATGATCAAATTGAGCCTGTGAAGACTGGTGTCATTATTCCCCTGAACATGGGTTAAACACTTATGAATAACCTAACCAAATTCCTTCTTCCATTCATCCAAGTCTTTTACTTGACCATCATCTTTCACAATTTCCAATCTATACTGTTGTTTTAAGGTATGGAAGGAATCCATTGGTGCCACAATCCTCTTATCCTCCCCTTGTATATACTAAAATTCATCAACAATCATTTTTTGTTTGCTCAGTCAGTTTTAATGTTGTAGGAGCATCAGGACTCCTTTGTAGAACTCTGCATAACTTAGATAGAGTGTGGTGAATAGGCTGCCAAATTTGAAATAGGGGGTCCAATACAAGCATATGTGCTTTTATTTGATCAATTTCTCATAGAAGTGATTTATAACTGCCATGCACACTATCGAGTTTATCAATAACCAACTTTATTCTGTACTCAAGAATATTTTCCATAACTTCAAAAAATTACCTTTTTAATTCATCCTAAGCCTCCTTCATTTCATCCACTTCCTTCTCAGGAGCCTTTGCTTTCTCGGCCAAAATGCTATGTCCAATATTTAATGGAGCACTAGGAGGCTTATATAACACTATCTCCTTGCTTTGTGAAGTTCTTGCTCCTTTTAACTATTCTTTCAATTTGACATTCTCCATAAATAGTTTATTAACTTCATCATTTAAGAACTTTTTTCCCTTTCATACTCCTTAATCTATCCTCCAATCCCTTAACAAGAGCACGAGTGAACATGGATGAGTGCATGGTCATTGTGGCTGCCTCCAAAGGGGTGGTGTGTATTGTTCTTACCATTGCTGCCCCTTTCATTCCCTATATTACATCCAATAGTTTAGGCTTCTGTGTTTTTTTCTGCTTGATCCAAATGGCTAGGGTTTAAATTTTGGGGTTATACCCAGTTCCACTTCTTCATCATATTCAAACTCTTGAACTAACATTGGATCTTCTTGAGCCCATACTTGATCAAGCAAAAACATTTTCTTTAATTCCAACCTAGGAAAAATGAGCATGTTGCTCTTCAAAATCACTTCTCTAGCCTTTTGAGGGCTAATGTCAATGTGGTCAACCCTCAATTCATTTAAGGTTCATGCCACCATTTGATTCCTTTCCGATTCTTCAATTCCCACTTCATCTGACTCCATTTTCTCTTCAATTTTTTTATCTTGATCTTTGTCCAGAAATCCCTTAACTCTAGAGTCTTGATGAAATCATCATCCTCTATAAACCTCCTGGCAGCAATTTCTCTCTCATCTTCATGTATCTTTGCACTTGTTTGTTCTGCATCATCCATCCTTTCCTCATGCCTATGGGCGCTAGTCTCATGGATGGGCTGATCAACCTCAATATCACCCTTTAATGATTGCAATACAATGGCCACATCTTTAGTATCTCCCACCCCTTCAATCTCCTCATAAGGTACCAATGGCTCAATGCTCTGTTTCTTTTGTCTCTTGGGAGGAAATTGCTCCATGGGAGACTTTGAAGCTCTATCTAGGGTGTGCTTTGTAGTTATCTTACCACCATGTTCCTGAACATACACATCTTTTTTAGCATATAAATCCTCAAATTTATCAATTATCCAATTGATCCTCCTGATGGGGTCCTTTTCTTCAAAGAAATAGCCAAGGAGGCTTTTCTCATTTTGCTTCTTCCTTCAAGCTTCATTATAACCTCCCATTTCTTCCATCTAAGGGATGCCTCTAGAAAAGTAAGGCAGTTTCTTATCACATCTTCCTCATAATCTACTTGGTGTGCCACTATCATTTTGGTAAGAATATTATGCCTTATGTTATTCATATGATTTTCAGGGTCAAAGTTTCTTGCTTTTCCAGAACCCAACGCATATCTTGTCTTCAAGTAATATTGCAACTCCTCTAGTGTATCTGAGCCTACGGTTCAGTCTCCACATTAGGTTAATTTTGGCAGAAATGTGCCCTTCTTTTGTTTGTGCATTAAATCCTTTTCCATCCAAATCATTTTCCACATAAATTCAAGAAATGCTAATATGAGGGGCACAAAATTTTGCAGTATGTGTGGAGCAACAGGGAAACCATAGATTCTTATTATTGTAACTTCTGGGAAAAAGAACCAATCACCAAAATTATGTGTGTGACCTTGTTCCTATCTCAGGGCCAAAGGTCTTAACAATTGTTGCATTTTGTTTGGAAATCTTGGCATTGAATGACCAAGAACTTGAAGGATTTTGTGCACAAATTCTTCATAGAATATAGCAAATCTTGAATTCTTGCACCGACTATCCCAAATATAGCACCACTTTTGGATAGGTGTGGCATTCCTTTGCTCATCCACTATATCCAAGTCCATTCGTTTAGTGCAATGGTCCTGATTTTGGTATAGTATCAAATGGAACAGTAATGAATAGTTTTTGAATGTAATCAGTGCCCTATCCTCTATGAATTGTGAGAATTCATCATCCAATGGCCTCTCAGGGTATGAAGCAAAGTCATACTCAATATTAGGCTCAAGGTTTTGAATTCTCATGGCCATCATAATCAGGCTTATTGGAATTTTATCTTGAGCATCCACCCCTAGTACTTGGCAAAGAGCTAGATATGTATTCATAAAATAATATTGAAAATCTATCACAGTGAATGGTTCAACATTGGAAGTAGAAATGGGAATTGTTCTGATACTAATGCCTCTTTTCATATATAGGGGTAGCTCATCACTTATATAAGTTCTTCTTAACCTCTTATAATCTTCCTCTCTCTTTTGTAGGTTTATTTTGGTCAAAGCCTGCTTGTTTAAGCCAAAAAACTCAATGATAGCAGCTATGGATACTTCTACCAATATTGAGCCATTTGGAAACCTTATTGTCTTTGTTGCAAAGTGATAATTCTTGGCTAGTAATATGATAAACTCCACATCAATAAACATATTGGGGACAATCAACTTTGCTAAATCCAACATCCAAGGGTTTAACACTTGAATCTTCTCATTTCTCTTACTATAAAAATACCAAAATAATTCCCACTTGAATTTGGGAATGAGAGAATCCCTACAACCTTGTGCAGTGTCTATCAGAAATTTCTTATTTCCCTCCTTGGTTGATCCTAGAAGTATATCTAATATAGACTGGTGGAGTGGTCTCTTCTTTACCTTCGGTTCTTCTTCCTTAATTTTTCCCTTACTTTCTTTTACTTCTGATTGTTTTCTTTTTTGGAGGCATATTTCAATTTTTCCTACTTTGATTTCAAATCACAGAGCTCTACCAAATACTACACCAATCAAGCTTCTTCAGAGGGTTATTCGTGCACTTACCCAAGTGCTCGTCTTTTGTAGAGCTCCTTTTCTCGGTGTCCTCAGTTCCGTCCACAACAATGTATTTCAACTGAGCACAGTCTTAGGCAAATTCACTTGCTTTTGAGGGCACGATATTTAGTTGTATCAATATTAATGCCAATTCTTCACTAGATAGTTTCCCAACAAGCTCAAATCCTTGAAATCAATTTTGAAGCATGTGTGAGGGAATTTATTGTTGTAAATTGTAATGATGCCATGATTACCATACTACCACCATCTCTTATTATACCTGTTGCGATATGGCAATGTTTTTCCCTTCCATTTTGATGTTTACCGCACTACCGCCTTGCTCAAGACTTCTTGCTACGAGGTTGTGGTGTACACCGCTCTACCACATATTTTTCTCACCCTCCTGATGGTATAGCGGTGTATGATTTATCTTCGTGTTGTTTATCACCTTACCACACTCCTTTGAATCACCTTATGTAGTACTTGGGTGTCCACTTATCTTCCATGCTTACCGCACTACCACCTTGCTCAAGACTTCTTTCTGTGGGGTTGCAGTGTACACCACTCTACCGCATATGTTGCTCACCCTCCTGGTGGTATAGCAGTGTATGCTTTATCTTCTTTTTGTTTACTACCTTATTGCACTCCTTTAAATTTCCTTATGCGGGATGACTTAAACGTAAGTCAAATGAAAAATTTATGGCCCAACTATAGGGAGCATTTAAACAATTAACCATACGTGTTGAACGACTAACTTAGAACTCAAGGTCAATACAAAGAACAATTTTAATGGCTCAACTCATGAATTAAACGATTGATAACCGAATGTAGTAGGTCAACACAAAATTATTTTAGGGACTTCACTTCATTGTAATTTCTATGAAAATTTAATCTCCTAAGGCTCTCACATTATGGAAATTTTATCTCCTAAGGCTCCAGCGATGCCATCCTACATATTGTTTTTGTTTAGTATTTATTTATTTTTTTAATTGAAACAATGCAAATAATACAAAAAGGAGGCAACAAAGGTTGCCAAAAGAGAGAAAAAGATTACAACTAGGCTAACAACCAGCAATATAGTCACTTACAACCACCAAAAATAGTAGGAGATTGTATTAATCAAAATTCAAAAAATTACAGATTGTCTGCCAATGCAGGAATATTCATGAAACTCTCTACCCTCAACCCTCAACCCTAGTTAAAACCTAATCTAGCCTCAACATCTATACCCTCCACCATATACATTGGACCCTCAACCTTAGTAATCCCTCAACCTACATATACCCTCAACCCTCTACCATCAACCTTAAACCCTCGTATACCCTCTACATCCCTTTGATCTACCCTATACATTAAACCCTCAACCCTTAAACCCTCAAGTACCCTTAACCCCTATACCCTCTACCCTCTACATTGGGACCTCAATGTCCCTAATCTACCTTCAACCATATTATACCCTCAAACATCCTAGCTATACCTGAAACCCTCTACCCTCAACCCTTAATGTCCCTCAACCCTAAACCCTTAAACCCTATATATAATTTGGACCCTAAACCCTAATCCTTGAACCATATACCCTCTAGTACCCTTGAACCTAATCCCTCAACCATAGTTAAACCATTAAACCCAGTTACTAAACTCTCTACCCTGATCCCTCAACCCTCAACCCTTAATTAACCCTCAACCCTCAACCCTCTACCCTCAACCCTAGTCAAACCCTAATCCCTTAATGTATGTACCATATACGCAGCCTCATCTCCTATAGTTGCACCCTCTACCTTATACATGATTGGACACTTAAACCTAATCCCTCAACCATATATCAGCCTCAACCCTATACCCTCAATCTTAAACCCTCAAGCCTCAAGCTTCAACCCTTAATCCCTCAAGCCTCAACCCTTAATCCCCCAACCCTCAAGCCTCAACCCTTAAACCCTAAACCCTAGTAAACCCCTATACCCTCTACCCTCTACATTGGAACCTCAACCCTAAACCCAAGGAAATTACTCTCTACCCTAATCCCTCAACCCTCAACCCTCAACCCTCAATCCCTCAACCCTTAAACCCTCTACCCTCAAATACGCTTAATTAACCCTAATCCCTCAACCCCTATACCCTCTACCCTATACATTGGACCCTCAACCATAATCCTTGAACCATATACCCTCAACCCTCAACCCTAGTTAAACTGTAAACCCTTACACACACACTCTACCAGCTCTACCCTCTACCCTAGCATACATTAAACTTCCCTCAACCCTCAACTCTCAATCCTCAACCCTTAATACCTCAACCCTTAATCCATCCCTCCTTCTTTACCCTAATCCATCAACCCTATACCCTTGACCCAATATCCTAAACTCTAAACCATTAAACCCTCTACGTCCCTCTACCCTCAACATCCCAATACCCTCTACCCTAGTCGACCGACCTAGTAATCCCTTAGCCTTAATCCCTCAACCCTTAAACCCTTAAACCAAGGTAAACTCTCTACCCTAATCCCTCAACCCTCAACCCTTAAACCCTCAAGTACCCTCTACCCTTACCCTCAACCCTCAATTACCCTTAAACCCTAATCCCTCATTAACCCCTATACCCTCTACCCTATACATTGGACCCTCAACCCTAATCCTTGAACCATGTATGTCCCTCAACCCTCTACCCTCAACCCTCTACCCTATACATTAAACCACCCTTAACCCTCAATTCTCAACCCTCAACCCTCAATCCATCCCTCCCTCTCTACCCTAATCCCTCAACCCTATACTCTCAAACCAATACCCTAAACCCTAAACCGTTAAACCCTCTACATCCCTCTACCCTCAACGTCCCAATACCCTCTACCCTAGTTGACCCTAGTAATCCCTTATCCCTAATCCCTCAATCCTTAAACCCTTAAACCCAAGTAAACTCTCTACCTTAATCCCTCAACCCTTAATCTTGTTAGAACCGAAAAACCTCACATTTTTCAATAGCCTCCACCCACCTATCCTCCACATTTCACATAAATTCATCACATTTTAATTTTATGATCTACACAAATTGTTAAAATTTGTGTGACAAGATCCTTTTTGTAGCCCACATGGCCAAATTGACACACGCATAAATGAGTTTGAGACTTTATAATCTTTCCCCATTCCTAAATAAAAATTAGCACTATCGGCCTAACAATACCTCATCGATGGCTCAATGAAATTAGTTCATAACCTAGTATCAATGTAACAATACCCTATCAGGTTGACTCCTAAGGCATTCTCCTTGATAGACCGATAGAGTCAACAAAAGTAAGCACATCATTGTAACTCACGAACATTAGTGGAACAAATATTTTCTTTCCCCCAATGGCCCGATATAATCACAAATTATCAAGAATTAAAATATATCGGGGGAATTAATGTGTTTCGAGGTAATATATTCTGGCATCCTACCGATAGATTGACAAAAATTTGTTCATCGGTGGAGAAGGTGGCTATCGGTGGAAGAAGGATTGTAGTCTCGTCGATACGGCGATAATGATTGTACTAAATAAATAATGTACATTACAATTCCCAATTACAGGAAAAACAATTATCATAATTGCCTCGCTCTTGGAGTCGTAGTTGTAGGATGAAAATGCTGGTAGAAGGACAACATGATAAACCAAGAAAGGATGCTTTGTTCATGTGGTGGAGACATGCTTGGAACTTGTGGTATTTATTTAAATGAGCAGGATGCGTATGTGAAGCATCTTAAAATTCATTTTGGCTTGTGGTTTTGTTTATGGTCAGGCTGGTTGGTTTCATTTGCAAGGTTTCTAGATTCGTTGGTGGTCTCCAATGGTAGAGCAATCAATGGTTAGGTGATCAAAGGTTGTCATTCCATTCTTGGTGGAGGGGTTGGTTTGGTTTGGTGCAGACACCCCAGTTTTTCTGATTGTGACAGAGTGACAAGTAGCCTTTAGGGAGGTAACATACCAAAGACTAAAAAAGAATTTTGACCAATAATGATTCCCTCACTGTGGTTGCAGCTAAAATGGTTCTAGGTAGGGGACATCTTGAGAGGAATGAGTACGGTCGAGATATCATGCATATATCTTCATTTTTTTTGGCCTCCTTGCTCAATAATCAAGTCCCAAAGGGGGTGGCAAAGGAGCTGATGGTTAGCTTGTTCAGGAAGGACCTATTAGGGGGCTTGGAGGTGGTGCTAAAGTGGGTGCCTTTTGTCAAAGATGAACAACGAAGCCATGAAATTCTATCCTTTTATTCTGGATTTTAGTGGGATGGCTCTTGTGCGACACATGATGATCATGATCATGGTTGTGGTGTACCTCAAGAAGTTGCTTTTTTTAATGGAAACTGGTGATGATGACGAGTGGGTAGGGGAATTTGATTCCTTCACAAAATTAAATGGTTTTTTGTAACCTATGGTTGGGTGGGTTCCCATTTTGTCGGTTGAATGCGTTAGTTGGGTGGCGGTAGTAAATGTCTAGAGTTTTTTGGGTTTGGTCAATGCTCTATTGAAATCAAAATTTTATCTCCTTTTTGTGTTGGTCAAATGTATGGGATGGTTTTTTGGGCTTGGTTCGAAGTGAAAGAAATTCCTACCTTGCAGATGCTTATATGCTTTTTATTAAATTTAATATATAACTAGTAAATATATCTTAAATATTAATCTATCGAGATAAATCTTTTTTTAAATAAATATTTCTAATATGTCTTTTTCTTTTTGATTTTTTAAAATAAATATATATTATTAATCAAATTCTCAATTAGAGAGAACTATCTAAAGTTGATTTATTCAATTAAAGTAGAAACTTAACAATTTGGATAATGTTATGGATAAATAAGGACAAGAATGTGATGGTGGATTTTTTAAAATAAATATTTCATGCTTTTTGTTTTTTTTTAAATAAATATATATTATTCTTTTGTTTTTGATAAAGATAAGACTATCACTGTGGATTTTTTAAATAATTTTTGTGTTGATTTTTTTTAATAAATACATATTGTTTAATATCTGTTACTTTTTGTTTAAATATAGCCTTATGTATCAAAAAAAAATATAAATAAAAAATATACTTACTAATTCTAAAGTTTAAAATGGAAAAGAAAATAAAAAAATACAAATCCTTATAGTTAATTAAATACTAAACAAAAACAATATGTATATGCAAAAAGAATGTACATTATAATGAATTCTCATTATTTAAACAGTTTTAAAATTTTTAAAAAGCTCAATTAATATTGTCTAAGAAAATTATAATTAATAAATGTTCGATTTACCTGTTCAAAATTTTAAAATGAAAATAAAATAAAAAGAAGACAAATCCTTATTATTAAATACCAAAAAAATAGTACAATCCTTATAATTAAATACTTAAAAAAAGCAATATGTATATGCATAGAGTATTTTGTTAACCAAGTGGTTTGTAAATTACCGAGCAAGGAGTAAAACAATAGAATAATCGATTTAGTAGAATAAAAAGTAATTTCATCTAGCGCTTGGTTATTTAGGGCTCACAAAACAAATAATATTTACATGCCTGTAAAAAAGTAGAATAAAAATACTTTAACCACACACGGTAGCAAATATTAAGTAGCACAAGGTAGAAATAAATTATATGCAATCCATATAAGATATTATGCAGCGCGAGGCAAACTTTTGCAGGTAAAGTATTATTATAATGTGATAAAATCAAGAAAAGGGTATCAATCGAACAAACAGTTTCAAGGGTCGGTAGTCTGATATCAACCATCGATTGGCAATTTAAGGTTTGTCTTCTTCAAATAGGATACACCTTCGGCGTAAAATATATAGCGCCATCTCAATAAATAGTGCCAAATTTTTCAAAAAATTGGAGAAAAATACATTATTAAACCCTTAATTAACCCTCATTAACCCTCTACCCTCTACCCTCAACCCTCAACCATCAACCCTAGTTAAACCATAATCCCTCATAAACCCTATACCCTCTACCCTATACATCGGATCCTCAACCCTAATCCCTCAACCATATGCATACCCTCAACCCCTATACCCTCTACCGGCCTATACAATATTAGACCCTCAACCCTAATCCCTCAACCATATATACCCTCAACCCTCTACCCTCTACCCTCTGATCTACCCTATTTATTAAACCCTCAACCCTCAATTCTCAACCCTCAATCGACCTTATTAATCCCTCAACCGTCAACCCTTAAACCCTAAACCCTTAACCCCTATACCCTCTACCCTCAACATTGGAACCTCAACCCTAATCGATCTTCAACCATATTATACCCTCAAATGTCCTAGCTATACCCTAAACCCTCTACCCTAAACCCTTAATAACATCCCTCAATCGTAAACCCTTTATAAGTAACCTAAACCGTCCTTAAACCTTCTACCCTCTTATACCCTAAACCCTAAACTGATGTTAAACCTTCTACATCCCTCTACCCTCAACCCAATACCCTCTTATACCCTCAACCCTAATCCCTCAACCCTAGTAATCCCTCAACCCTTAAACCCTTAAACCCAAGTAAATTACTCTCTATCCTAATCCCTCAATCCTCAACCCTTAATCCCTCAACCCTTGAACCCTCAACCCTCTACCCTCTACCCTCAACCCTCTGCAAGTACCCTTAAACCCTAATCCCTCAACCCCTATATCCTCTATACATTAATGGAACCTCAACATAACCCTAATATTCCTTGAACCATATTATACCCTCAACCCAACCCTTAAACCCAAAAGTACCCTTACACCCTCTACATTGGAACCTCAACCCTAATCGACCTTCAACCATATTATACCCTCAAATTTCCTAGCTATACCCTAAACCCTCTACCAGCCTCAACCCTTAATGCCCCTCAACCCTAAACCAGCCTTAAACCTTCTACCCTCTACCCTCAACCATAATCCATCGATCATATACCCTCAACCCAATTACTAAACTCTCTACCCTAATCCCTCAACCCTTAATCTCTCAACCCTCAAATATTAACCCTTAATCGACCTCTACCATCTACCCTTTGATCTACCCTATTCAAACCCTAATCCCTCAACCCCTATACCCTCTACCCTATACATTGAACCCTCAACCTTAATCCTTGAACCATATACCCTCTACCCTCTACCCTCAAAGGGCCTCAACCCTTAAACCCTAAACCCTTACACCCTCTACCAGCTCTACCCTCTACCATAGTATACACTAAACCTCCCTCAACCCTCAATTCTCAACCCTCAACCCTTAACACCTCAACCCTTAATCCATCCCTCCCTCTCTACCCTAATCCCTCAACCCTATACCCTCAACCGTAATCTCTCAACCTTATACCCTCAACCCAATACCCTAAACCCTAAACCATTAAACCCTCTAAGTCCCTCTACCCTTAATGTCCTAATACCCTCTACCCTTGTTGACCCTAGTAATCCCTCAACCCTTAAACCCTTAAACCCTCAGGTACCCTCTACCCTCTACCCTTAACCCTCAAGTACCCTTAAACCCTAATCCCTCAACCCCTATACCCTCTACCCTATACATTGGACCCTCAACCCTAATCCTTGAACCATATACCCTCAACCCTAATCCTTGAACCATATACCCTCAACCCTCTACCTCAACCTTAAACTGGCATGAACCCTCAACCCTTGAACCCTAAACCCTTACACCCTCTACCCTATACATTAAACCACCCTTAACCCTCAATTCTCAACCCTCAACCCTTAATCCCTCAACCCTCAACCCTTAATCTACACAAAGTACTGTGGTAAAAGTGAAATTTTCTTTGTTTATGATTATCTAGAGGAATAAATGGGGAATGTTGGTGATAGTATGGATCTTGTCACACAAATTGTTTCATTTCATGTTAAATACAATGAAAAATCAAAGGTAGTAGATCTTTTGATCCAAGTGAAACTTAGGCAAGCAACTAAAGGATAATGAATATTAGGGAAGGATTTTTTTTTCTAACACCCTTAATCCCTACTAGATTAGAACAATTAGGTGCTACATCCAGTGCTAAATTAGGCACCAAAAGGCTCTACAATAGGCACTAAATAGGCACTACTTAAGGCGCTAGTATGGGCACGAACGTAGATGCTATTCTGGTTGATAATTTAGGCTCTAATTTGGGTGTTACACTGGGCATCATTTTTTGGTGCTAATCTTGGTGCTAATCTATGTGTTAATAAGGGTGTTACAATGGACGTTATTGGCGGCACTAATATTGGTGCTAATTGTGGCGCTAATGTTGGCACCAATTTTTGCCAAATTTAGTGTCGACTTGTTCTGGTCGGCACAAAAAATGCCAGAAATAGTGCCATCTTGAAAAATAGCACAGACTTTTCCCAAAAAATGGAGAAAATACATTAAAATAGTGGGTGGAAGCAAAAAATGGAGCAAAAAAGGGAGCTAATCACAGGGATTTGTTGTAGTCTCTTGCGTTGTGATCTTGTCTTTACTATAAATTTTGGGTCACCTATGAGAGAGTTGTGTTGATATTTGTAATGTTTAAACTCTCTAGTTAACTCAAATCTAGGTAAAAGGGACGCTTTAAGTCTTATTGAAGAAATGGTGATAATGGGAGATGAAAAGATGAATGATATGGGAAGTGACCTTTGTAAATGTTTTAGGAAAACACTTTTGACTTAAGTTTGATGTTTTGGATAAAGGATGTTTATGAACTTGTGAATCTTTAGGGTAGAATCTTGACCTTCAAGATAAACTAGTCCAAAGATGATAACTAACTTAACCAAATGCATGGAAAAGGATTCATTTCGCATACAAAGTAGCTAAGTTAGGGGTTTGGGTTGATAGATGTTAAGTCTAAAAGTGTTGGTGTATTCAAATTTTTTGCAAAGCTTGGTGAAGTGAAGTTTTGATTTTGATAAAGGGGTGGATGAAATGTTTGACTCAGTGTTGACCTAAAATGAACCTTTGTTTGATAAGACCAAGGTGGTGAGAAACATGCTAGACCTCTAAAGCTTTCAAATCCAGAAGAACCAATGATTTAGAGAAATTCACGATCATGAGAAAGACCAACGTTTTGACTTTCAAAAAAGGAATACATTTATGGATTGTTCATTGAAGCACATATATAAAAGTTCCTTACCAACCTATTCCTATTTTGGTAGAGTGTGAAAAGGTTTCTTTTGATGGATTTTGGACTATGATGCCTAAGTTTGAAGTGACAACATGTAGACCTTCTCTTGGGGATTTTGATTTTGTGTGAGATCATTTAGAGAAGTTCAAGATCATAAGAAAAAGAGTAAGTTTATTGCCACATAGGTGGTGGTAATATGGGCCTTCCAACCACAATATCATCTTTTTCTTCTTCTTCATCTATGATAAATTCTACATTTCTCCACTAGGTTGGTGTTTCTTTTGTTTCAAAAGTAAAGCTTCTCAAACTACTAATTATATCAATTTTTTCTCCTTCAATGAGTTCAAAGTTTGGTTGAATGATAGTGGGTGTAAGGTCAGGTTGTTCAACCAAGGTGATTGGTCTCCAAATGGTCATGTGGGGTTCAATTTTTCAATTTATCTTGCTTAAGTGAGTTTCTTTTTACCAAAAGCACTTGTATTTCTTAAGTTCAAACTAAATGTCTATGTCAAAAACAACATCAATTCCACAAAGTCCATTTTGTGAAAAGGATGAAGTTAGGTATAGTTACCTAGGTTAACTTTGGGAAACATGGATTGAGATGTAAACAAAAATATTTAGAAGTTTCTAAGAATAAATCCTTAGGACAAGCAATAATATCAAGTTTTTGTCAAAGTGTCCATAATTAGACCAAAGGATTTGAAATTTTGAAAAGACTTGTTCAATGTTTGTTTGTAATTGTTTTGGAATTAAGCAAGTGTTAAACTGACCCACAAGCATTTACAATCCTAGATAGATCAGGTACATATTTCTTAGTAGGCTTACCATCATCGGAAGAGATGATTAATCCATGAAGATGAAGTGGAAAAATAGGCTATGTCAAAGAAATGTAATGTCTTGAGATGCCAAGCAAAGGAGTCCCTTCCCCATTTTATTTACGCCTCAATCAAAAGCCGGACATGCTAAGTAACTTTTGGGAACAATGCTACTCCCATGCACTACTTTGAAACACATTTTAGAATTGGACTTGGTGAGCCACTATAACAAGGTTTTTAATGACCATATCGGGGATAAACTAGTGCCAAACATGTGGCGATTCACTCAATTAAGAGGCCTCCTAGCCCTTAAAAAAATATGAGTTTTAACGCATCACAAGGATGCTAGGGGAGACTTTCATCAGTATAGGACAACCACAACCTACTGGTTAGTGACTTTTGTCACTCCAAATTATTTATATAGCAATCCAGATAGAAAGCACCACTTGGGTCATTCCTTCTCACAAGTTGGGAGGCATGCCCTCTAAAGGTGACACGTTATTGAAGCATAAAATGCTTTTCATCACCCAAGTTTTCCAAAAGGTGCAAGAGGAGAGGATAAGCGCTTCCAAGCAGAAAAGTAGACTTGTTTGTTTCTCTTCACCCAAGATTGCATGAAGCACAAGGGGATTGGATACACATGACAAGAATACATAGAAAAATCAAGCACATGTTAATTTTAATCCATCATAGAAAAATGAGTTCATTTTAAACACCAGTTTGAAATGTGAAAGTTGTATTGTTCAATTTTAATCCAACAAAAAAAATGATGTGAGGGTTCAATTTTATCCAATTTAAACATTCATTTTAAATCCCAAAATAAATTTAGTTTGGTCCTAAAGTGTGAATATAAAAAAACATTATAAATGGGTTATAACTTCCCTATAAGTGTCACAACACTTGTTACAATTATAATTCAAATGATAGTAGTATGCTTCTTCACTTCAATTTGTATTATACGAACTCACAAAACCTAGTTAGCCTAAAAAGGAAAGAAGTTAGTGATGTGTTTGAAAAATGGAGAAAATAAAAAAATTTAAATCACATGCTAAAAATCACTCACTATTTTTTCTTACCAGTAAAATGCGTAGTTGTTCACGATAGTGTCGCTTTGGTGAAAAATAGTGTCTCTTTGCAGTGAAACAGAGACGATGATAGCATTGCTATTTTTTCGTCATGTTTAAATCTTTGATACTTCTAAAAAGTATTAGCATCACAATTTATTTTAATTGGCATTGGTATTTTAATTAGGCATCACTGTAGCTAGTGGAAAGAGTGTTGCTATATGGCAACGCCTAACAAAGTGTCACTAAAATCTCCTAGAGTGTCGTATTTGCAAAACTAGAAACATGAACTTCAAGAGAAAAATTGATTAAATTTGATCGGTTATGCCCTCCTAGCGCCAAAATATGGCTGATGGATTAGTATGGGACAACTATACTTGATCCATGAAGAATCGAAGCATAACTATGCCACTAAACATCAGTCCAATAAGATCAATCAAATAAAAACTAAACTATGCATCCATTAAAACTTAACTTATTAAACTATGAAAGCTTTAAAAACACTTATTCTAATCCATTGAAACTTATCCTATTGGGGGAGTGGTGTCCCATTGATGTGGAATGGTGACCCTCTCCTAATCTCATGGATAAATGAGCCTGTTTCGATTGATTCTATTGAAGAGGATTGACAAAACCAATGATAGATGTGTGATTAAACATGATTCAAATGCTAAAATAACATGATGAAATCTATTTTAAATGATAGAGGTGTATGAAAATCTACTCTAAATGAAGTTTAAGCTAAAAAGATTCAAACCCTAATTACAATATATGTTAAATGTATGCATCTATGTTATCATGGAAGCCATTAATGGAAGCTAAGCTAATATGCAAGTAAATTAAGCTAAAATGATGCTAAATATGAGTGCAAGTGAGAGTGATTTTAACAACATAAGTTTTCTCTTAAAAAGATGGATCCCTTTGTCTCCAAATAGTGACCTATTTATAGGAGAGCAAATGAGAAATGAAGGGTTGAGATTAAAAAGGTTAATCAATAGTCTACGATGGAAGAAAGATGAAACATGGATCATGGATTATCATCAATGGATCAAGGATCACATGGATCAAGGAAAGAATCAAGGGTTCTTATTCCTTCAAACAAACACACTTTTAACTTGCACAAGAAGTCTTGTAAGTTAACTTGCACAGGAAGTCTTGTAAGTTTGTTATGAAGGAGAATATTCCTTTTTTCAAATGAGTGTGGAGAGAATATTCTTATGAATATTTTTGTGGTGAGGAAATTAGATATTTAGCAAATTAAAACAAAGTTTAATTGTGCAAAAGGGGAAGGAATATTCCATATTCCATGGGAATATTCCTTTTGGAGGAATATGCAAAGGAGGAATATTCCCTTGCAAGTGGGGGGAACTAGATTAATTCGTAATTGATAATTAAAAAAAGTTTTAATTATGTCAATTAGGGGAATTTCATGTTATTCAATAAATAAAGTGATTTAATGAAAAAGGGGGAAAGTGATATGATATTTAATTAAATAACTTAGGGTTATTTAATTAAATAAAAGGACTTAGGGATTTAAATTAAATAGCTTGATGTATTTAATTTAATATGATGAAATGTTAGCATGAAAAGGGATGAATTGACCCAATTAGATTAATTAGATTAATAGATGAAAATGACATAATTAATTAAATAGCTAGGTTAATTTAATCGATTAAACAAAAAGAGGATGGGCTTTAGTAGGAAATAATGTTAGTATATCTATTTCAAGTGCAAGATATCATTCAGGGCATTTTTAAGTGTCTACACTTACACAAGACTCTTTAGATTGTGAGATTTTGTTCTCTCCTTGAAAGGAGGTTATAAAATCTAATGAACTACAATCGTTACTAAGACATGTCCTAGGAGTGCTTTGTGTGATAACATTAATGTTAAGTGAAGAATTCTTTATTTATTTTATTTCTTTCAAAGGACAATAACCAAGACCACTAGTTTCTATCAATTTAGGATGCACTAATGTTAAAGTTGGCTTAGAGGAATCCTTTGTAAGAGTGTTGATATTGAGTGAAGGCTTGTTTTTTTTATTTCAAGAGACAATAACCAAGACCATTAGTCGTTTCTTGTGTGTTAGGCTCTATAGGGACACAAATACCTTGTTCTCTAGCATCACATCCTTTTCCACTATAACCAAGTTGTTTCATAAGTTGATAACCTCTTTGATAAAGCTCTTTCATTTCTTTCAGATTTGGTGGTTTCTCATAATCAACTTTATCAAAGTTTTTTGTGTAATTTGCTTCTTCTTGTAAAGTGGTTGAGGTGGATTCTTTCAAATTTTGTGTTGAAATTACCACTTTTTCTTTTTCCTTTTTAGACTCTTGTGTTATGAACTTGTATTCTCCCATGAATGTTGGTGTGAAATCTAAGGAACCCCAATCATCTTCTAACAACTTAGTGACTTCATCAATGTTCTTTTTGTGTTCTTCTTCCTTCATGACATCCACTTTTGTAGTTGATTTCAATTTCAAAGAATCTCATCCTTATTTCTTAGAAATCAAACAACTTTCAGGCTTAGGATCAACCTTAATTGTGTAAACTTTGTTGTCATAGATGTATTTCATTTTACGATGAAGGGTAGAAGGCACGCCATTCGTTGCATGAATCCATGGCCTTCCTAAAAGAATATTATATGAAATATCGTGAGGCATAACATGGATTGGAGTTTGCAATGTTACCTTTCCCACTTTAATAGGTAATGTAATCACACCAAGTGGTTGTTTTCCTACATTATCGAACCCATGAATAGATAAAGAATTAGGTTGAACTTGGATTTTGTCTACTTCAATCTTATCAAGGAGGATTACACTACAAACATTAAGAGCCAAACTATTATCAATGAGAGTATGTTTAATGCAAGACTTATTATCCTTAATGTTAATAATAGTGACTATCATTAAAGCATCAATTTGTTTTTTCTCTTCTAACAAAGGTAACTCATCTTGACGGAAAGTAATGTCTAAGTTGGTCAGAGTTGTAGCTTGAATTTGGGTTGCCATATCATTTGGTTGCACATTAGGAGTAGGAACTTGTTGTAAATCTCTTTAAAGCATGTTATGAAAACTAGGTGAGGCTTGAATAAGGTCCCATAAGGATATCTTAGCAGGAGTATTCTTAAGTTGTTCAACAAGATCATACTCCTTTCCACTTTTTAAATGCAAACGAGGAGATCTAGGCAAGATAGGTTGAGGCAATGGGAGGGATGTTTGAGTTGTTTGTATTGGTTGCAGATTGTTCCTAGTGTTATATGTATGAGCAACGGTATTGTAACTTGGTTGTTGTGAAACATTATCATTATCAAGTTGTCTTTTAGGTGGTTCTAAGATAAGCATGAGTTTATTTTGAACTTGCAGTTGTTGTGAGGGTAGGTAGATGGTAAGAAGTGGCTTAGGAGACCACTTCAAGGGATATCTAATGTGCATAACCTCAAAAGGCTTGTCCTTATTTTCATGATCTTTTAGTGAAGGGGAGTCTAATGTCACTTCATCATCTTCATCTAAGGAAGGCTTATTACTATTGTTTGAAAGATGTGTATCAATGTTATCATTTTCTTCCACCATGTTATCTTCCCTAGTAGGAGAATTTTTAGGAGAGCTGCAAACTAGATGTTCATGACATTCAATGGTTGGTTCTTCTAAAATAACTCCATCACAAGTAGGGGAGTCATCAATGGTTGGATTTTCTTGCTTATCATTGTTGACATTCTCTTTTTCAATGATGCTTTTACTAGGGGAAGAGAGACAAATATGACTCTCATAACTCTCATTGGTTTGATCTTCTAACATCAAAATATCTTCTTCACAACTAGGAGAGATATTAGAAGGCCAAATTTGATTGTTATGATTATCCACCATTGTATTCTCTTTCACTAAAGCATTCTCATAAGTGTGAAGGATGAACCTTTTCTTAGCATGCTTAGAAAGGTAAGATACTAACATTGTTTGACCAAAAATGAAAAAGTACTTCTAACCATCTTATGCAATGTTGCAAGAATGTAAACAATGTATATCCAAGGATGAAAAGTACTTTTATCCAATTTATGCAAAGCTTCAAAAATGCAAAAAATGTGTATCCAAAAATGAAAAGCACTTTAATCAAACTTATGCAAAGCTTCATGAATGTAAAAATTATGCATGCAAAAGTGAAAAGTACTTTTATCCATATTATGCAAATTTTCAAAAATGAAAACATGTTTAGATATGATGAATTTTACTACTGAAATCATTTTGGAATGATTCAAAAATGACTATACTAAATGGATGATTTTGACCTGGATCCATAAAATAGAAGTTCCTAAAACTTTCCAGACTGATACTATAGGTTACCAACAAGCCTAGGAAGTATAGAAAATCACCAAAAAGCTTAGAAAATTTGGTTTTTGTAGGCCTCCAAGGACTCATTCGCCCAGTGGCGAATGGCTGCTGGTATGCTCTTCTGGAAAACTCTAAATATGATATTGAAGCTTAGGAACTGTGAAAACTTGTTGCCTTTGTAACCATAGCAAGGAATCATTTTCCTTATGTAAAATATGTCCTGGTACATATTTTTTAAAATTTGAAAAGTGAAATTTCAAAGTGATTAGATATGTTTTCTATTTCAAGTTTCAAAATGTAACTTCTGTAGCAAAATTTTCCAGAATTTGATGTTGAAATGCAAGTGTAATGAAGGAAAAATGATGACCTATATGACACTTTTTTAAATGTAATTTCAATCCAATTTTTTAATATGAATGATGAAAAGTAAACTAATATGCAAACACTAGATGCCAAATTAGTCTAACATTATGCAATTTTTGTTGGATTTTTAGATTTAAAATGAATGCAGGATGCAAGTTTACACCTAAAATGAAATTCAAACTAATGAAATTTTTGTTGGGAAATTAAATGTTAGTGTTCACCTAAGTTAATTGTTATCACAACTCACATAACTGTTACAGATGTGAGAATAGTTATTTGTTAGAGTTTGTTAGTGGTAGGAGTGTTTGTTTGTAATTGAGTTGTTAAAACAACTCAATATATTTAGGGATGTTGTTTATGTTGTTTCCTAAATTATAGGATTTAACAATCCTATAAATATGTAAAGTGTATTGAAGAAAAATATGAGACAACTATATTGTTATTGAGTGGAATTTTTTTTTCCTTTTTCATATTTTCTAATATGGTATCAGAGTAGGAGAAAAACATGGGATATATTTTTTCTATTATAGTTGTAATTTCTATTCTAAGATCTATGCTCATTGTTTAGATTATATTGTAACAACAATCGATGGTGTACCTATAGACCAGTTGTTTATTGTAGACCCTTCTATCATTTGAAAAACATTGGATTCTTTTTATTTTTCTCTATCACAGGAGCTCATATGACTCAATTCATGCTTTGTGGCTAGCAATCATGGTAATCATAGAAGGTTAGGGGCTTATTAATTATTGCAGACACTCGCATGGAGTTTTTGTTCACAAATATGATTATTCTCTTTTGAACGGGATCATAATTATCTTTGGCGAGATTTGTTATCAACAAAGGGGGTATTATTGAGGAGATTATTTTGTCACTTCTTCACCATGTGCTCTCCTATCATGGATCATTTGTAGATAGATTGGGTATCAATCATTTTGTGCAAGCCTGCATATTGGCGGTTGGCAGTGCTATGATCACAAGGACCCAATTCCTCAAGTAGATCTCCATTTTCTATGGACTTATATTTTAGGATTTTTTGTGATTATGATTGAGTCTCTCTGAAAAAGGTTTGGAATTGCTAGAAATTTTGAGCTAAAGATCATTGTCTTTTTTGGTTGTTTACACATGTGGACTGTGTTATTTTTAGAAATTGGTTGTGTTTATGTATTTTGGGCAGTTTGGATGAAATTTGAATGCCTTGAGAGAGCTGAGAGGTCTATTGCTACATCCAGTGAGAGCATTTTCTCTATGATCTACTATTCGTATTAGCTTGGAGATTGGGAATCAAACTAACTTTCCTCTTTTTAGCAATCTGAACATTGTTTTGGCACATGTTGTTTCCTTTCGAGTAATTTGGGCACAAAAATATTATTCATCACATGCACAAGGGAGCTACAACAGAGGTAGAAGAGTCTTTCTTGTAGATTAATGATAGTTTTATTTTTTGTTTAGTTTTATAGTGATAGGTTGGATTATACCTTATTGTAAATTTAGTGTCATCAAATATATGTTTCTCAAAATTCAAAATGTGTTGAGAAATAATAGAAATGAAATTTCTCATAGTTGTAATTGGAGTGCATGATCGGTGGTACCCAACACTCCTTGTTAGAAGATTCATATTTTCTAATTAAGTAGAAAATCCATTGGAGGATGGAGGCATCAGAGGTTGGAGGTCAATCAGTGTCCTCTCATTAGTCACCAATGATGGGGTCACTTATTAGCCATGGTGGCATTTTATTTTCTATTATGTAGTGTGTTTTTTTCAGCTTCTCAGTTTGGTGTGTGAATGCTGAAAAATGATTGTATTGAAGAGTAGATGACTGCAGAGGTCCTCTGACTAGGGTGATCCTCTGACTGTCGTAATCCATTAGAAGATGATTGGTCATTGAATATGTTCATTGGCAATGGTGATCATGCACAACAAGATCTAGACAACAAGATCCAAACAGTAGTATGCAATTTGATATGATTTGCTTTTCAGTGTTCTTGATTGTGTGAATAAATAGAAATTTCACATTGTGGGGGGGAATAATAACCAATGTTCCATTTCCCATTTCGTGCCAAAATGACTAAATTCAAGCGAAACTTCCAGTGGCAGTGGCAGTTGTTTATGTTGTTCAAGATCGAGTGGTAGTGATCAATAACAATGACTACAATTAAGAACATTGTGTTCTTATGGAATGTAATGTGAAACCTTTCCTAGTATGGGTTTTTTAGATTTGTGATATGTATGTTGATTTCCATATAAATTCCTTGATGTACAAGCATAGTGGCGAACAAAAGCACCAATGTAATGCAATTCATTGATCTTGAAAGGGTTTATGGGAGGATCCAAAAAATCACACGAGGTGGACAATTGATAGGTTCTTGTTCATGTTCGGGTTTGTGGTAAACCTGTGTGAAAACCATGAAAGGTTGATGGGAGCTGCATTTTGTTTTGAATCAAGATCATGACCCACAAGAGTTGGGCCTACTGTAGATGAAGGGTGTGAGTTCTTACCATGTTCACACTAAGGGGGGAATGTTGGGAAATTAAATGTTAGTGTTCACATAAGTTAATTGTTATCACAACTCATATAACTGTTACAGATGTGAGAATATTTATTTGTTAGAGATTGTTAGTGGTAGGATTGTTTGTTTGTAATTGAGTTGTTAAAACAACTCAATATGTTTAGGGATGTCATTTATGTTGTTTCCTAAATAATAGGATTTAAGAATCCTATAAATATGTAAAGTATATTGAAGAAAAATATGAGATGACTATATTGTTATTGAGTGGAAAAATTTCTACCTCTGCCACATTTTCTCATAATTTTGACAACCCTAGATGAAATGAAAATTAATGCAAATCCTAGATCTAGGGTTTGAATGCACTCCAAATAAAAAAAAATATAGTGTAATATTTTCAAGTTCACCAAAATGAAACATAAAAAAATAGGATAGGGGGAGATTTCCCCAAAAAATGGAAAAGTTGATCCAAAGAGGGAAAAGGTATCTTATTCTTCTATTTTCATTAGGAAGTGAGATCCACATCAAACATTGACCAACAACCCTTAGGAGAGTCAACCTAAGATGCAAATCTTGCAAATTTCCTTTTTGCTAGGACGGGAGTATGAACTAAATTGCACTTTGGGGAGAGATTTAACATAGTAAATAAACTTCAAATTACAAGCTATAAAGTGCATTTAGGAACTAAATCATAATACTGATGGAACCTACAAACTTTAGGGAGAGTTTGGAAGGGTTAAATGTTACATACCTCTCACAAAAAGTGTGTTTTCATGGCCCACTGAGGACTCATTCTCCTAGTGACAAATGGGTTCTGGCTACGACTCTGAAAAATCTATTTTTTGGTTTTGTTCCTCTATGTTTGCACTCCCAGATTCCTTATTTTCACTGTTGAACATTCGAAAATAAATTCTATAGAAGAGTTTCAATGATTTTGCAAGAAAGGTGACAACTTCGACAACTTTTGCAACTTTTTTTTTCCAATTGATCTTCAACCTAAAACCTACAATCACACATCAATAGAGAAGAAAAATGTTGTTTTGGTAGGGAATAGGGAGTTTCCTTGGTCAAAACTCGTTTAGGTAATTAAACCTTGAATTGAAACAATGCATAAAAGGAGAGATGAATGAACAAGCACTCACCAATCCTCAATTGAACCTTGGATTTCAAATCTTAAAATTAGCATGAAATGGCCTCAATTATTGTAGATCTTGATCATGAACTTAACATAAGATAATGGCTTTGAATACTTGAACTTGAGCACCAATGCTACATCATCACATTAGCTCAACAACATGCATGAATTTGACACGATGAATTGGATCCTTGATTGTTGCAATAAAATTTAATAAATCTATCATTGAATGCCTTCTTGAATGCTCTTGAATTGCTCTTGATCTCATAAATTTTCTATTGGGATGCTTGCATAAAGATTCTTAGGCAAAACTCTGTGAAATAATCTTATATTTATACTTATCTTACTCTTAATTCCCAAAATTCAAATAACACAAGCTGACATCAGATCTAGGATTTAAAATCATTAAAATATTGCCAAAAACATATTCCAAAGGGGGCTCCTATGGTTAATTGAGGACCCATTCGCCTCCTAGCACACTTCACTAGGACACACTTCGAGGGATGTAAATGTTATGTTAAAAGGGGGTCCTAGGACTTAGTGAGGACCCATTCGCTAGGTGGCGAATGGGTCCTAGGTCACTAGCCTAGGACACATTCCTTGTAAAATTAAGTGTTGTGTAATATTATTTAAGAGTGTCGGGTTTTATCCCTTAGAAAATGCAATCAATTATGCTTGGATTTGAATTAAAGGGGCCAATTAACCTCAATTTAACCTCAATTAATTAATAAAGCCCTATATTAGTGTGAAAGTGTAAACATACACTTTACAAAACCCTAAATAAGGCGCCTTTAAGTCCATTTTATTATTAATTATTCAATTCCCAAATTAAGTGTGAAAAAGGGATACTTTTTTCTACACTACAAGATTGTACAAGGTGACATGGATGTGTTCTATATTGTGCTCCACATTTATTAATGCTTGAAGATGTGCTTGTGTGGTTTGAATGTGATGATCAAAAGTCTTTGAAGGTGTTATATCCAAATTTTTAGGTTTTGGATTGTGCGGCAGTAGAAGATATGTTTTATAGTGTGTTAGATTGTCTTTGGCTTGTGAAGAGGGATATATCAGAGAAATGGAAATGCTCTGCATTTTTCTGGGATGAAGTTTCTTGTCTTGCAAACTTGGGAATGTGTTGATATTACTTGTACCTACCTTCCCTTGGTTTTCTAGTGTTCAAATGTTCCTCGAGCTTGGTTCATGAGTTGTATCTCATAGCAGTTTAACTGGTTTCATAAGATGATAGTATTCTCAGTGTCATGCGGTTGCGCCAATGTTTTTGAATATTCTATCAGTGTTGGAATATTTTAGGATGTGTAATATCGCTACATGGTCCGCAGGATGTTCTCAGACTTGGTGAAGTATGAATTTGGTTGTGTGATAGCGTTAATACTAGTTGGGCTAACCTAGTGTGTTAGTGTTGTTTGTGGATGGGATTCATGGTTTTTGGAAGCTTGGTGTAGCATGTAAGTGTAGATTTGGGTCCTAGTTAACCCTCGATGTGGTCAACCTTCACTTCTTTCCACTATGGAGGTGTTTGGTGTTGACCTATTTGGTGGTTGTACGTTTGAGGTGCATACGTTTCATTGAAGCCAACTTAGAGAAGGTTATTCGAGGTTGTGAAAGATATATATATGCAAGGTCAAATTTTTCGAGAAGTGTATGGTATGGTATGATGTATGTGTGATCATGTGTTGAGATTTGAGTGCAAGAAAGAATGCCTAAGACTACTGGAAGCAGTGAGCAGAAGGTGTCTACAGTTTAGTGTGTCAGAAGTCATTAGAGGCAATGAGCTAAAGGTTGCCAATGGTAAAGAGACGTTGTGGTGGTTTCTATAGTTGCTCTGAGGTATTGAACCTCCTTGTGACTATTTCTTTGTAATTAGGACAAAGTGATCTTCCTGGGCAGTGAGTCCTTGGCAGTGAACATTTCATTTTGGACAGTGAGTCCTTTAAGCTATGGGCCTCTTGTAATTGGTTTTGGTTTTCATATAGTGAGTTAATCCTCACTATGGATTTTCCCTTAAAGGGTTTTCCACGTAAAAATATGGTGTTCTATTGTAAATGATTGTGAATGTGTTATTGTTTCATTTTTCTACGTTCATACTAACGCTTGATCAGGTTTTGAAGGTTTTAATGCACAAATATTTCCCCCCCTCTCAATTTTCCTATGTGTCTAACAATATCTATTTACAATTAATTTCTTATGACATGATCATATAATCTATAAACATTGTTTTCATAACCATTCTCAATAAAAAAGTATTTGAACTATTTTTCATCCAACTTTTTTTCTCTAAGTACATGTGCATAAGTAATATAACAAAACATCTTTAGATGAGTAACATATTGTGTAAAATTAGACCAAGCTTATTCAAGATTCATTCCATAAACTACTTTTGTGGGACTCATATTCAACAAATAGATTTTAGTAATGACTACCTATGCCTATTCTTTTATCTGGGTTTTCTTTCTCTATTGTGCTTCTAGCCATTTCAACAATTGTCTTAATTTTCCTCTCAACAACTCCATTTTGTTGTGAAGTGTAAGAAGTGGTAATCAAGCTCCCTGAACCCCATGTTGTCTACAAAAATATAAAATACATTTGACTTAAATTTATCTCCATTATCTGATCTAATGAACTTAATGTATGACCACTTTTTAACTAACTATTTGAACTCAACAAACTCATCAAAAATTTATAATTTATCAGTCAAATAATAGATCCAAATTTTATGAGAAAAAATATTAATTAAAGTGAAAAAGTACTTGGATTTATTTAGAGAGAGAGATGGTTTCCATACGTCCATACAAATCAATATTAATGACTTTGAGAGGTTTTCTAGTCCTTCTAGACAAACCAATTAGCACAAACTTCCTATTTGTTCTTAATAAATGACAAACCGTCAACCATATGTTTCTTCTTAAGTAAAAGTAAACCACAAAAATTGAGATTCCCATAACTTTGATGCCATAGATTACTATCATGCAATTTTTTAGTACTAAGACCTTATTACTTGAAGAAAAACAAATGGGAAACAAGTTATCACCAATTATATGTGCTTATACAACCACTACATTTCTTAGTGACTTACCTTTTATTATACATTCATTCCTATCACAAATAACTTGATAATTTTGTTCAAGCATCTAACCAACTGATAACAAATATTTTTTTACAGAAAAAACTAACAAAGTGTGAGAAGAATACTTAATTTTATGATCCTCATTAGTTACTTTAATTGTTCCTTTTCTAAGTCCCATGTGATTCATTATCTCCCAACACAATAGTGTTATTATGTTTTACATCTAGATCAATAAATATTTTTTTATTGGAAGTCATATGTGAAAAACAACTAGAATTAATATACCACAAAGTATCTTCATTGAAATTTGTATTCAAAAAGGAAAGAAATGGATTTTGTGTATCTTTTATAATATTGTGAGCATATACAAATTTATCGATCAATTATAAACAAAACTCAAAAAATACTATGTAATCAAAATTATTTATTCGTGATTAGAATGAAAATATATATTTATTCAAGATGACTTAAAATTGAATTACTTAACAACTAGCTAAACAATCATAACTATCTTCTAGCAACTGATAAAGCAACAACAATGTTTATTATGCTACACTTTGTTGTATTTTAACTCTTCTTTACCGCCTATAAATAAAAATTTAATTTTGAAACAATAAGATAAATGTGTCATAGGTTGAACGGTTGTACATCTTACACAATGTAACTAAAATCACTTACAAAAAGCAAGCCACACATCTTACAGTCAGGGCTTAAATTTGACGGTCCACCTTACCCATCATGAATTTTTTTTCTACGGTTTAGTCTTCATTATTTCCTTTTTCATGACAATTATTCTTTTTTACTGCAAGTAAAATTTTATATAATAAGGCACTGATAGGCAAGGTACAAGAACATTTTCAACATAAGGCACATGCCTCCTCTTTGCCATAGAATCACTGTCAATACCTAGGCGACCATCTCTTGGAATAGGTTGAAAAGATGACAATTTTTTCACTTGTTGTCCATTCATCTAAAATTTAAAAAACCTCAAAGTCTGTTATAAATTTGATTTATGATAGTATTAGCATAGAACTTGTAACATACTAAAATTAAAATGAAACTAGAAAATCATAATGCATTGGTGTGTTTTTCCTCATATGGGATACATCACCATTACAAATGTGAACAAAAAATGACTTTTAAAACATTTTAAATTCTTCTTTGTTTGGCATCTTTCCAAATTTCATACACTCTGCTCCATTCCACTGCTGATACATCAAGCGTTGTTAGAGACACTCTCATCAAAGCATCCAATATATATAATGTTAGAGTTGTTCGTCAAATATCTTTTATTATGTTTTTCCTTGAAAATCCTCTTTCACATGCCACTGTACTTACTGGAATAGTAAGGATTGTTTTCCATAGGTTTTTCATGTTTGTAAAAATTGTATGTGAGTCTGTGACACAAAAATCCCTCCAAGATTCCTTCATTGATAATCCCTCACAACTAAGACGAAGAGTATCAACAAATATATGCAACTCTTGTTTACAAGCTTCAACATTAAATAATGTTTCATTTTCTTCTCCCTCACATAAAGTATGTTGCATGTGTTGAAAAAGGTTATCAATCCAATGCTTTGAATTATCTTCTCTAACACGAGCATCCTTTAGATAATGACAAGGACTAAACAACTTTACAGAGTTGAAAAACACAAGATCAAGAAATCTTCCATTCAAAAAATCTATTTAAGTGCTTGAACATATTCTTTTGCAAGTTGTTTACAGCTCTCTAATGAACCATCAATGCAAGGTTTTAGTGATTTTTTTGTGAATCTATATAATCACCATGTTCATGTGAAATTGCCACAAACCACAATTCATGCCTATGAACAATGCCCTCTTTATCAGTAATCTCTAAATAACCATATTTAGAGGCATCCAATAATTTAGATATGTAACAGGTACCATCAACAAATGTATCACTTCTCATAAGCCACTTGCTTAAAGTGTTTTTAGTAATATCAATAGATGCCTCTAATGATGTAACATCAACATACTCTTCTTGTAATTTTCTATTCAACTTGTTCAACATAAGCATTATATCTGCAAGCATGTGTAAACAAAATTGAACTAAAAATATTCTTGCCTTATCGTACCATGACTCTCTCTTTTCATTTTTCTATAAAGTCAATATAGGAGGTATCAATACAACAAGCCTTTCAATAACTTGTCCTCTTCAAAGCCATCTAACTCCGTGAATTTGAAGAGCTTGAATAGTTTCAAGTTATGATATTGCTATCAGGATTCAACCATGTAGTTTCGAGTCAAACTCATTGACCCATGTTTCATGAGTTTGACACATGTCTCATGAAACATGGGTCAATGAGTTTGACTCGAAACTACACGGTTGAATCCTGATAGCAATATCATAATTTGACACGCTGTGGAAAAATACCTCCTACTTATCAATTAGTTTCAAGTTGCATGACTTCTTGTAAAGAAATGAGTGCCTTGTTTCTTTTGGTAGAATTTTGTACCCAAGAATACACCTTATTTGCTAATTTCTCAACAAATAACAATTTAGGAATTTTTTTTGGAAGCATCTAATGTAGCTAAAACTTCATGATGAGCAATGCAATGAACACCTACAAGATTAGGAACATATTTTTTCATAAAAGAAACAAACCCATTTTCACTACCAACCATGGATGAAGCACCATCTATGGAAACAACTATTAAGCATGTATTTGAAAGCCCCCTTTCTTCCTTTAAAACATTGATTGCATCATAATTTTTTTTTCCTTTTCCATCACAAACATTTATGAGATTTAAAAATTGCGAAGTTGGCTACCCCAACCCTTTTGAGTCTAAAAAAGTTGCATAGACCATAAGATGCTTCTCTAAACTATGATTTGTACTTTCATCCAACATCAAAGAGAAAAAAGGACTATCCAAGATTCTAGCAGTTTGTACCTCTTCAAGATACTTAGATATAGCAAAAAGAATTTGATTTGCAGCCATCTAATTTGTGTATGAATTGTAGTCCTTATTCTTTGGCATGTTTGGTAACTGTAATTTCATTTCAAGAGAGCAAAGTGATTCATATTTTGAAAGGGATAAATCCTCTTGAACCATCCAAAAAACTAATTTCATAGTTGTGATGACTCTTTCCTTGTTAATGTCATCAACATTTGCTATATGTTTTGTAATAGGTTTTTCTTTCTTTTCATTCCCACATGTCCATTTAGCTAGTTAAATCTTATGAATGTTTGAATTGGCATGAGTAACTAATGAATCATGTTTTAAATTAGTGCAACCATTACCTACTCCCCATGGTTTAACTGAATTATGTGTTTCACAATATATGCATTTCATAACTTTTTTCCTTCATATATTGTACATTTCAGCCACTTAAACTTTACTTTCCATTCCTCACGAAATTCTCGTTTTAATTCAATTTTTTTTTTGTTTTTTCTTTCTCTTGTTTGATATTCATTAGCATACTCTTTAGTGTGTACCCCAAAATATCTAAGTCTTCATTTAAATCAAAATTATGATCTTCATTGGGTGCTACAACTTCAGATGTACTTAACCATGGAAAAAAAAGTTTGATAGAAGGCTGATTTTTTCTCTTAGAGACATTTTCAAATTGTAATCCCTACATATTTTAAAAATAAGAAAGATTTAGATATTTGGTTCAAATTCATCTAAATTTATAAAAAAATGAACCATAAAAAATAATTTTATGTAAACTAACAACCATATAGAGAATAGGGGGTTGTAGTGGTTGCATCAAAACAAAAAAAATAGGAAAAAAAAATCATGGAATATTATTAAATGTGATCCAAAATGTTTAATAAAAAAATCTACAATGTTTAATTTTATTGTGGTAAATTGTTACAAATTTTTAATATAAGATTTGTAAATTATTATTTTTTTAAAAGAACAAAAGAAATAAAATGAAAATCATCTTACTCTTCTTACTGTGCAACAAAATCATTTTATTTTTTGTTGTAACTTGTAATTATGCAGCAAAATCTCTTTACTTTTTTCCAATCTTCTTTCTTTTTTGTTGTAAGTTGTAAGTGTGCAAAAAAATCTTTCACTTTTTTGACTTTTTGCTTCTTTTTTAAACTCTAAAACCATATTAATAAAAGAAAAATGAAATATTTTGCATTGGTAAAACAAAAAAATGGTTTGAAGGAGAAGATTGTTGTTTTTATAAAAAATTATATTAAAGAAACTCAAAAATATTTAGAATCTTAAAAAAAATCTAAAAATTTGAGATTTGTTTTTTCAACAATAGAAGTTTGCATTTAAAAAAGAAGTTTCTATTCTTTTATTAATGCATAGAAGAAGTTTCTATTAAAAATTAGAGCTACTTACAACAAGTAAACTACATAATGATGTGCTTTTGGAGGATGCAAAACAACAACCAAAAGTCATAAAGCAGTACAAAAATGCTAAAAAGTTGTGAAAGACTTATTCAAGAAAATTGAATAAAGATAAATAAGTAGAACAGATACACAACATGCACAAGAAAAATAAAACCCAGGAATGAGGTATATTGTATGTACAAGATATTGGAAAAAATAAAAATAGAATATAGAAAGAAATAAATATCACCTTACTCTTTCTCTAATAGAGCTTCAAACTTAAAAAAAAAAACAATTCAAATGATGGATATTTAAGGTTGGATTTCATGCGGTTGCTTAGTTTATTTAAATTTTGTAGGAGTAATTTATGGAGTTGGTGGTCTTATGAATATTTAATTCTTGTACGTAAAATTTGAATGAAAAATTTGGAGGAAAATGTAAAAGATGGAAATAAAATTATGGAGCCTGACATTTTTCTCAATATTTGCAACCTCCTTTTTTTCAAGTCTATTTTCAATTCCTAAATATTATTTGTTCCACTAAAATAAAGAAAGATTCTAAATTATCCTTTTTCCACAATTAAAATTTGCATAGAAACACTCCATCTGCTTAAATTTAAGCATAAAATGCATTTAAATAGTGGCATGGAAACATAAGATTACTATTCCACAAGGAATATTTCTTTATTTGTAAGCTCATTTATTAACTAGAAGCCTGCTTTGGAAGAATTTGTGCATAGAAATAAATTTATGGTAAAACTATTTCCCCACAAATGTGTATTACAAGGATATTAAGTAAGTAGAATTAATTATTTCATTTATGTAAATGGTTGATAAAATTTTCAAATTGAACATCATTTGGATGTAATGAATGTTAAATTTATCATTCATTATTATGAAATGAATTTGTGTGAATCAATACTTATAAACTATGAATCAAATAAATATGATTAAAAAAATACACAATTAAAGCTATTAATAACGTAACTTTTGAATCATTTCACAATATATAATATCAATAATTCTGACCCTACCATGGAAATTCTAATTGTCGATTTCAAAAAACTCAAAACCTGTAATTAAAAATTGTAGATATATGGGAGCTTACTCTCCTTCACAAAGGAAACACATACTAGCTACAATATATATATATATATATATATATATATATATATATATATATATATTGTGGCTATATTTTAAATTTCAAATCCCTTCAGAGACAGAGATAAGGCTAACTCAAGTTGATTTCTAAAAGGAAGCAAAGTGCAGAAACAACACTTCCAACACTAATCTATGAAGGAGAGATAGTGCAAATTCATACAAATCTTTAAACTATTACAATGAAAGAAACACATTCAAATACATGCATAAAAGAATAATACCATAACGCAAAGATTTAGATGGGGTTCCAGGTAAAAATACCCACACCCCAAAAGCACGGTACTTTGTATTATCAGTATCAAATAATTACAATACAATATCAATACTAAGCCTCTCTAGGTGTTCATCAATCTTTAAAAAAATAGGGATAATGTTGGCAACATAATGGTGTCTTATAAATTATCTAATTTCAATACTTTATCTTCCCAATACTCTAAGGCATATAGTATTTAATAATAATAAAAAACCAATGAACAAATGGTTTCATTAAGAGTAGTAACTGAAACAAACCTCAGTTTAAACTATTGTCCAAAAACTAACGCATGGATTACTCTTACATGCAATTGTGATCACCGACTAGTGGAGAATACAACTTTCACTGCTCATGCAACAACTGCATAAATGCATTGTAACTATCTCCTTTATTTGATCCATCACTCATGCAGGTTGAGAAAAATAGTTAACTCAACAATCTCCCACTTGTCGAAGACCTATCATGAAGTCATCTGTAATCAACTGCTCATGGGCCCAAGGCCCTTGGAAACAACACACCATTGGAACTTCTCTGTGCTCACTAGCTTCATCAGTGCATCTACAAAATTTCTCAAAGTTTCAACCTTTTCCAATATCACCTTTCCATCTTCTACCATATCACGAACAAAATGAAACTGAACATCAATGTGCTTTGTTCTAGCATGGAAAGTGGGATTCTTTGCTAAGCAAATGGCACTCTAACTGTCACAACAAATACTAATATTTCCTGCATCAAAACCAATATTCGAACACAATCTCTTAAGCCAAATGGCTTCCTTGCAAGCATGAGTAGCTGCCATGTACTTTGCTTCTGTCATTGACAAAGTGACTACAACCTATCACTTACTCATCCAACTTATCACACCGCCATTCATCATGAACACATATCCATTGGCAGATATTCTGTTGTTAATGTCACTTGCCCAATTTGAATCCACATATCCATGAATACTTATAGAATGTTCAGAACCAGTAGGATAACCATGATAACATAGAAAGTACTCGAAAGTACCCCGTAGATATCTAAACACTCTCTTTATCACATCCTAATGTATCCGTCTAGGATTAGTCATAAATCGACTAAGAACTCCCACTGCTTGGGAAATGTTTTGCCTCACACAAACCATTGCATACATTAAACTTCCAACAACACTCACATATGGTACTCTAGTCATGTCCTCCATCTTAGTAGGAGATTTTGGACAATCCTCCACATAAAGCTTTGTCCCCTGCATCATTGGAACAACTAATTGCCTGCAAACTGCCATGTTGAATCTCTCCAACACTCAATTCACATAGTTGCTTTTGCTTGACCAAAGCCTTTGCTAGCTCTATCTCTTCTGATCTCCATCCCCATAATATACCTTGCTACACCTAGATCCTTCATCTTGAACTGTGTTGACAATTAAGACTTCAGCTATGAAATCAAACTCATACCATTCCCAAAAAACAACATATCATCTACGTACAATGTAATTATAAGAATGCGACCATTATCAGATTTGTAATATACACAATGGTTAGATTTAAATCTTAGAAATCCCAAAGAAAACACAAAGGTGTCAAATTTCTAGTACCACATTCTAGGAGACTTCTTAAGACCATATAAAGACTTATTCAACTTGCAAACCATATTTTCTTTACCTTTTACTATGAAATGATCTAACTGTGACATATAGATCTCTTCCTCCAAATCACCATGAAGGAACATTGTTTTCACATCCATCTGTTCCACTTCTAGATCATACATTGTTGCAAGTGATAATAGGAACCGAATAAATGCCAACTTCACAATAGGAGAGAATATCTCACCATAGTCAATTCCCTCCACCTGAGAATACCCCTTTGTGACCAACTGTGTCATGTTTTTCAACACTACCATCAAGACCACATTTATTTTTGAACACCCATTTACATCCAACAAGTTTTCATCCTTTAGGAAAAGGTGTTAGATCCCATGTACTATTTTTCTTCAAAGAAACCATTTCTTCATCCATGGCTTTCATCCAAGAATCTGCATCACTCATACCCATAGCCTCTCTAACAGTCCTAGGCTCATGAGTGTTAGAAATCAAAGAAAAAACACAATTGGAATCCAACAATGAATAACCAAATCTTTCTAGTTAATAATCAAACCTCTCTGGTGGCTGCCTATTACATGTAGACCTCCTAAATTGTTGCGGTTTAGGTTCTTCCTCTTCAAAACTTTTAGAGCTTCTAGGGCTCTCCTCATCACCAGGTTCAATAGGAGTACGTAGTTTAATTTTCATTGAAGTAAGTATAATTTGAACTCCCTCCTTATTATGCTTCTCCTCTTTCTCTAGCTGCAACTCAACTATGGAAGGTTTCAACTCCCAAAATATTACACTTTTTCTATTCAGAACCTTCTCGGCCACTAGATCCCAAAGCTTTTACCCCTTCACACTGACACCATATCCAATGAGGATACACTTAATTTCCTTATTCTCCAACTTATACCTCTTTACACTCAGAACATGAGCATAAGCTTCGCAACCAAAAACTCTAAGATGTCTCATCGAAGGATTCTTACCAGACCATGCCTCCATGGGTGTCTTTCCAACAAGAGCTGATGTCGAAGATCTGTTGATTAGATAACATGCAATGGCTACAACTTCAACCCAAAATTTTTGCTCAAGACCAACACCACTCAACATACTCCTAGCCCTCTCCATCAACATCGTATTCATCCTCGTTGCAACTCCATTTTGTTGTGGGGTGTATGGAGTTGTCCTATGTCTCTCAATCGCGTGCTCCTTACATAACTTATCAAATTCTGCCAAACAAAACTCACCACCATTTTCAGTCCTCAAACATTTAATCTTTCTATCAGTCTAATTTTCAACCAAAGCCTTAAACTCCTTAAACTGATTAAAGACTTTGGATTTACTCCTGAGGAAATAAACAAATGTCCTTCTATTGTAATCATATATCAAAGACACAAAATATATAGATTTTCTTAACAAAGGAACATTCACAAGACCAAACACATCTACATGAATATAGTCCAAAACCCTAGAAGACTTATGAGAACTAGAATAAAAAGAAACACGGTTTTGTTTACCATATATACACAATGTTCACAAAATTCGAACTCGAGATTATGAATCATCAAGGCCTTCAACAAGGCTTTTATTTTTCAGGGCTCTAAGACCCTTCTCACCAATATGACCGAGTCTTTGGTGCCATAATATTGTCTTCTTTGCTGGAAGCTTCATCTCCAAAGAATTTGCACCCTTAGGTACCTAGAACGCACGACCATTAGATGTACAAACAATAGAATTATTCATTGCTAGATCTGATGGTGAGGATGAAGAATCCAAAGGTCTTTTCTTTGGAGTATCAGAAGAACTATTGCACTAAATAGTGCATGTATCCAGGTCATACAGAGTGTCGATCTAAACACCCTTAGCCAACACCATAGATCCTCTTGTCATTTTACATCCTCCATTTGAGAAAACAACCTGCACACCCTCATTACTTAACTTACTCATAGAAAGAAGGTTTTGTGCCAAACCCGGTATATGCAGCACACCATCAATCCCCTTCACTCTACCATCAGGGAATCTAATCTTGATTCTTCCACGGCCAATAATCTTCAGATGAGAGTTGTCACCCAGATACACCTTCCCACGATCATACTCTTCATACTTTGAGAACCAACCCATATGCGAGGTCATGTGGAAAGAAGCACCTAGGTTTATTAACCACACATCTTCTTATGCATGTGTTGCCATTGTTGGAATTGTTGCCTCAATCTCACAGGCTGAAACCTCTGAGAAAGCATGGTTGTTGTGACTGGTGAGATGTATGGCCAATCTGCTAGTAGATCCTAATCTATCGCTATGACCTCCTAAATGTCTTGGAAATCGGCATTTGAAACCTTTGGCGTAACGTGGACTGTCGGAATGATGTCTCGACGATGATAGGAAGTCTTGCCGATATTGACGTGACTTTTGGTATGTCTGGCCAATGTGGTAATCGGTATGACTTGCTCCTATCGGTATGAAATCTTGGTGAATGGGAGATGTTTGGCTGATAGTTGGTGTCTATCAGATATCGGGGAGACTTTGGGTGACAAGTGGATGTCGAGGAGACCCTTGGCCGAAAGGCTTGCTTCGATGTGATGTCTCACCGATAGCGGTAATTCTCGCCGATGGGTATACATTTGGAGTCTTCGCGGTAACACAAAGACTTCGGCATGAAGTCTTGGTGATAGGGAGATGTCTCACCGACATATGGAGTCATCGGGGTAACGAAAGGGGTTCTCTATGACCTCTTGGCGACAGCGGTATGTCTGGCTGACAAAGCCACATGTGATCGAGTGTTTTTGGTGAGACTCCTAGTGAATGGATTCATCGAAGAAACACAAGGACTTTGGTATGAAGTCTCAATGAATGCGGAATGTCTGGCCGATGGTTGGACTCTTCGATATGACTTGAAGGCATCAATATAATGTCTTGGTGAAGATGGTTTGTCTTGCCGATGGGAATCCTAATGTCGGTATAACATCTCAGCAATAGCCTAAGTCTTGCCAACCGTTGGATGTTTCGGTATGACTTGAAGGGCTCGGTGTAACCTCCTGGTGAAAGTGATAATTCTTGCCTACTAGGATGTTTCGGTATAACATGAAGAGCTCGGTGTGATGTCTTGGTGAAAGACGATTGTCTCACTGAATGTAATACTCACGTTAGCATGACTTGAAGACTTTGGTATGAAGTCTTGGCGAACTGCGGTTGTCTTGCCGATGGAAAAGCTAACATTGATATGACCTTTGAACTTTGGTATGATGTCTCATCGAATGGTGATTGTCTCGCCGATGAGAATGCTGAGGTTGATGTGACTTGAAGACTTCGGTGTAATGTCTGGGCAAAGAGCGATAGTCTTGCTGATTGATGAACTCTTTGGAATACCTTGTGATCTTTGGTGTGAGGTCTTGGCGACATGGCGAAGTCTTAGCAATAGCTCTCTGGACTCGATGTAACCTCTTGCCAATAGGGATGAATCTTGGTGATATCGAATGCTAGCTGTGTTGGCATCGGGGAGACACAGTTAGTGTCTCACCGACATCACAACACAGCTTGAACGCCCTTGACCATTTGGATGATTGTCCTACGTGGTGTGACTTAGATGTATTATCTTCTATGCAAGGAAGTGGAAACATCTACAATGCTGAGCTGGTTGATTCGATAGTTGTGATCCAACAATTGGAAACAAAATGATTCACAGATCTTGTGGAGAATGAATGCATATATGTATACATTGGATGTTTTGAAGAAGTGTACAGAATAGAGTCAAGGAGAGCCAGAGAGAACAAGAGAAGAAGAGAGAGAGCCGAGTAGCTAGCTGAAAGGCCGAGGCCATGAGGCCAAAGGAAGAGGAAGAGAGAGGCAGGGTTTTGCTGTTGGAATCTCTCCTGACCATGAATGCCATGGTTGATCTATCATGTTGAGTTTGCTACCAGTTGTATCCAAAATGAACAAGATGTAATCTCTAAAAAGGCTATGAGCCTGAAATTGTATTGTAACTGTTTGTTGCTGAATAATACAATGGTTCGATCTTTGGAGTGTGGGGTTTTTTATCCGAAAGGATTTTCCCCGCGTAAATTTGTTTGTTCTGGTTTTTGTCTCATCTTTCATGTCTATTGGTTCTTGTTGTAGAATCTGTTAATGCATGCTATTGAATTTACATGTGCTTCTCTCAGAAGGATCAGTGTGGGAAATAAATTGTCTATTTCCACTTTAGGACATAGTTGTACGTGTCTTTGAGGCAACCTAATCGAAATGAAAGTTACTGAAGGCATTACTATTCTTGGAGGTTACTCTAAGATGCCCCCCTAGATTTCCTTACAAGTGGTATCAGAGCCTTCTTCTGGTTGCTGGTTTTGGGTATTTCTCCTGTGAAGATTTCTTAGCTTGATAGGCTAGAAGAAATATGGAGGAATGGACTATTGTATTGATCCTTTGGTGAGTGGAAGTCTTGTGATATTCGGAGATAGCACACAACTTGAAGGATGGTGGAGATGGAAAAGGGAGTTGATCTATGTCTCCTGATTGGTAGTGGTATAACCTTGGTGTATGAGGTGGATTTTCTTACTCTGTGGCTGTGTAATAGTGAAGTTTTCATATTGGGTGTCTGTCAGAGGCTCCTTGATGATATGGAGAAGCCTAGTTTGTTTCTCAGCCATGGAAGAAAGTACTTATGCTAGGTGGTGTTTCCTGGTGTTGGAAGGAACCGTTTCCTGTTAACCTCGAATACATAAAGGCTATGGAGTTAATCATTAGATGATTTGCAAGCTTCTGAAATAGCCTTTCTCTCTTTCTCATATGCATGTACATGTTGGTGGTTTAGATTTGGCCTGAAAGGGGCCTAGATTTTGTGAACTGTTGTTTTATTTTTAAGGATGACTTGTACTTGCATGGCTCTGTGGTTTTGCAGGTTTTACACAGTCAAGAAAAACTTGTGGTTATGTGGAGTTGTTGTTAAGCTATTTTCTAGACCCTGGCTTCTGGGGTGTTGTTGGATGAGATAGTTGCAGTTCTGCATGCATGCCTTGTGCATGGTTTGAGAAGGTGTGATTTCTTCTCTACATGGGAATGTTGGCACTTGATATGTCACTCAGCATTCCTATGGTGGTACTTGTGAGTTCCTTGATTATGGTGCTCATTGTGGACATGATTGGCAAATCAGATCTGGCATGATATGGTGTTTGAGTCATGTTGTCTACATGGATATTCTCTTTGAAATCTCAGTGTTGTAGTTTCCAATGTGATGATGGGTTTGCATGTTCAATGATTGTGATCTACGAGTTATGTGGTTGATGGATTAGCTACCCATTGGCTATAGTGAGATAACTTGGATGTGGACTGTCTTTATCCATGAGGATTGATTCATTGTTGGTGCAGACTTGTTAGTTGGCCTTGTCATTGGTCACTTGTGCATTGGTGTGATTGTTTTGAGATTAGAGGATGGATACTATAGAGTACCTGAATAGTCAGTTATGGGAACCTGAAGTAGGTGGTCATGATGCTTGGAGAGCTCAGGTGTCACGTTTTAGTGGGAGCTCTAGCAGTGACTACGGATTCATCACATGGTGGTGAATGGTCTTCTTTGGTGTTGCAAATGTTTCTAGGGAGAACTTTTAGATCCTGTTACTGCAGAAGGGTTCTTTCGCATTTGCATGGACATCATTTGAAGATGTGAAACATCTTGGAACTATGGAGGACGCTTGGAGTCTTTGGTTAAGGTTTTGGTGGTGCTTGACAGGTGATATTGGTTTTGAGTCTATTTGTTGTATGTCATGGTATACTCTTGTTTGTGCACTGGAGTTTTGGCATTGTGCATTGTACTTAAAGACAATGGAGAAGTCACTTGAAGCATGGTATCTCCTAAGGAGATGTGTAGATCATGGTGTCATGATAAGTTCCTAATTCAGCTGATTGGAACTTTGACAGTGGTCTGAAAGTCCGAGAAGGCTACACCTTGGTTGAACGTGAGTTCAATAAGAGACCTATGAGGATATTTCTCTTGGATTAGTCATGATGGCTTGTATATCTTGGAGGAGTATTCTCATTCCCACTCTTGGTCTGCTTGGAAGTATATCTGGAAGGAGATCATTCTTGACACAACTGGCTGTTAGAAGTGCATGTAGGAGGATGTTCTATAGGAAGATGATGTGCAGAGTTTCTCTCTGTCACCATGAAGGTTTGTGATGAGAGAAATGTTTCTTGTAGCGTTGTGTTGCAGGTTGTGCATATCATTGTGGATATTTCCTTGGTACTACATGGTTGCATTTTCTATGTGCTATTACTGGTATACTTGCGATGCCTTTGATCTTAAGATCTAGAGTACTCAGGCAATGGGAGTTCATGTATGTGTCTTTTCTTCTTAGATTGGTTGACACTTGGAGCTTGCATTCGCTATTGATGAGTTGGTTCTGATTTGGCATGAGTTTACTCATGCTGATACCTTTGAGGTATGTGTGATTGGATGGAATAGCACGAGCTGTGAGTGCTATTTTTAGTTGCGTGGGTTAATCAGTTGGATGGAAGTAGTCAATCTGATTTTTGTTCTAACTGATGTTTTTTTATCTTGTTTCTGGAGAATGACTTCACTATTGTGCTCTGTTTGAAGCTTTGAAGTTGATATTGCTTCTGTATAGCGTTTTGACCATAGTGAAGTGGTAGCAGTATCTTGTTGTTGATATCACTGGGATCTTTTGCTTGTGTTTGTTGGAATGGTGCTTATTCGCCTTGGCTTGAATCTTTCTTCCACAGGTGGCATGTTAGAAGATGACAGGGTTTTTTGCCTAAATGGTGGACATCTTGGATGTTGGAGTAGAATTCATGTTGGAGCATGAGAGCATGTTTTAGGTCTATGTGGTTTTCTTGGAAGGCTGTGATTGGTTGCTTTGTTGGATAGTGAGTTGCAGTTGAATGCTTGGTCTTGGTTGCAGATTGTCCAGTGGACTGATTCTGTGGAATCTAATTGATCGGGTGTCTTGATCATTGCAAGGCCTGAACTGGTGGAGCTAGTATGATCTTAGTTACTAGTTGCTTTGGAGGTGCATGTGTGATCTTCATCAAGTGGGAGATTGTTGGAATTGTTGCCTCAATCTCACAGGTTGAAACTCTGAGAAAGCATGGTCGCTACGACTAGTGAGATGTTTGGCCGATCTGCTAGTAGATCCTGAACTATCATTGTGACCTCTTGAATGTCTTGGTGATCGGCATCTAAAACTTTCGGCATAACCTGGACTGTCGAAATGATGTCTCGGCGACGATAGGAAGTCTTGCCGATATCAGCATGACTTTTGGTCTATCTCATCGATGTGGTAATCGATATGACTTGCTCCTATCGGTATGAAGTCTTGGCAACTGGGAGATGTTTGGCTGATAGTTGGTGTCTATCAGATATTGGGGAGACTCTGGGAAATAAGCGGATGTCAGAGAGACCCTTGGCCAAAAGGCTTGCTTCGGTGTGATGTCTCACCTATAGCGGTAAGTCTCGCTGACGAGTATACATTTGGAGTCTTCGTGGTAACACAAAGACTTTGACGTGAATTCTTGGCGACAAGGAGATGTCTCACCGACATATGGAGTCATCGGGGTAATGAAAGGGGTTCATTATGACCTCCTGGCGACAGTGGTATGTCTGGTCAACAAAGCCACATGTGATCGGGTGTTTTCAGTGAGACTCTTAGCAAATGGAGTCATCGAAGAAACACAAGGACTTTGGTATGAAGTCTCAGTGAATGTGGAATGTCTAGCCGATGGTTGGACTCTTCGATATGACTTGAAGGCATCAGTATAATGTCTTGGCGAAGAGGGTTTGTCTTGCCGATGGGAATCCTAATGTCAGTATAACATCTCAGTGATATCCTAAGTCTTGTCAATTGTTGGATGTTTCAGTATGACTTGAAGGGCTCGGTGTAACCTCCTAGCGAAAGTGATAAGTGTTGCCGACTGGGATGTTTCGATATAACATGAAGAGCTTAGTGTGATGTCTTGGTGAAAGATGATTGTCTCACCGAATGGAATACTCATGGCGGCATGACTTGAAGACTTCGGTATGAAGTATTAGAGAACTGCAGTTGTCTTGCCAATGGAAAATCTAACATTGATATGACCTTTGAACTTTGGTATGATGTCTCATTGAATGGTGATTGTCTCACCGATGAGAATGCTGAGGTCGATGTGACTTGAAGACTTCAATGTAATGTATGGGCGAAGAGCGATAGTCTTGCTGATTGATGAACTCTATGGAATACCTTGTGATCTTCGGTGTGAGGTCTTGGCAACATGGCGAAGTCTTAGCGATAGCTCTCTGGACTCGATGTAACCTCTTGCCAATAGGGATGACTCTTGGCGATATCAAATGCTGGTTGTGTTGGCATCGGGGAGACACAGTTAGTGTCTCACCGACATCACAACACAGGTTGACCGCCCTTGACCATTTGGATGATTGTCCTACATGGTGTGACTTGGACGTATTATCTTCTGTGCAAGGAAGTGGAAACATCTATGATGTTGAGCTAGTTGATTCGATAGTTGTGATCCGACAGTTGGAAAAAAACTGATTCACAGATCCTGTGGAGAACAAATGCATATATGTATGCATTGGAAATTTTGAAGAAGTGTATAGAATAGAGTTGAGGAGAGAGAACAAGAGAAGAAGAGAGAGAGCCGGGTGGTTGGCTGAAAGGTCAAGGCCATGAGGCCAAAGCAAGAGGAAGAGAGAGGAAGGGTTTTGCTGCTAGAATCTCTCCTAACCATGAATGCCATGGTTGATCTCTCATGTTTAGTTTGCTACCAGTTGTATCTAGAATGAAGAAGATGCAATTTATGAAAAGGCTATGAGCCTAAAATTGTATTGTAACTGTTTGTTGCTGAATAATATAATGGCTCGATCTTTGGAGTGTGGGGTTTTTTATTCGAAAGGATTTTCCCCACGTAAATCTGTTTGTTCTGGTTTCTATCTCATCTTTCATGTCTGTTGGTTCTTGTTGTAGAATCTGTTAATGCATGCTATTGAATTTACATGTGCTTCTCTCAGAATGATCAATATGGGAAATAAACTATGTCTATTTCTACTTTAGGACATAGTTGTACGTGTCTTTGAGGCAACCTAATCAAAATGAAAGTTACCGAAGGCACTACTATTCTTGGATGTTACTCTGAGATGCCCCCTAGATTTTTTTATAGCCAAGGCTGAGACAAAAGCATTTGCATCATCTTGAGAGGATTTTTTAGAGTCAAAATTAGAGAATTTATTTTTCATCTCCTCCACATAAATGACCAGGTTTGCTATAGTTCCAACATATTTCCTTGAACTTTCTAGGTGATTTAGATCTCCCTAAATATTTTAATCTGAAATTCTTGTCCTTTTTATTGCCTTTCTCTTTAGGTTTGCCATGACTAGCAAGGGCTTCCTTGACCATCTCAGAAGATTTCATCTACATCTCTTCAGAAAAGAGCGATGGAACCACATTATCCAATTTGAAACTGGTGGTGGTACTTCCAATAGCCATAACTAAGTGATCCCATGAGTTTGGCAAAGAACATAATAGAAGCATGAAAAAATTCTCATCTTCAATCTTGTCACCAACAAAACCCAACTGAGCAATCAACATGTTAAATGCATTCAGGTGATCTACAATGGATCCTCCATCTTCCATCTTTAGAGAACATAATTTATTTTGCAGGAATAACTTGTTTACCAGGGATTTAGCCTGATAAACATCTCCAAGCTTCTTCCAAAGAGATTTTGTAGTCTTCTCTTCATGGACATTCAGGAGCACTGAATCATCCAAACAAAGTCTAACCAAACCCTTGGCTTTTCGATCCTTTAGATCCCACTCTTCCTAAGTCATATTGGTTGGTTTTGTTTCAAATATTACAACCAACATATCTCTATCCACGAGCATATCCTCCATCTTCAACTTCCATAACTCGAGGTTGTTGCCATTAAACTTATCCATCTTGATTCTACTGGATGTGTCTGCCATCTTTTATCTACAACAAGATTTTGAAATACTTCTACAAAGACTCCCACTCAATCAAAGATCAATACCAAAAACCCGCTACCCAACAACGGGACCCAAACTAGCCAGGCTTTGATACCAATTGAAAGGAAGCAAAGTACAAAAACAACACTTCCAACACTAATCTATGAAGGAGAGATAGTGCATATTCATACAAATCTTTAAACTATTACAATGAAAGAAACACATTAAAATACATGCATAAAAGAATAATACCATAACGCACAGATTTACATGGGGAAAACCTTTCCAGGTAAAAAACCCCACACACCAAAAGTAGAGTACTTTGTATTATCAGTATCAAAAAATTACAATACAATATCAACACTAAGCTTCTCCAGGTGTTCACCAATCTTCAACAAAAATAGGGATAATGTCGGTAGCAAACGGTGTCTCAGAAATTATCTAATTTCAATATTCTCTATCTTCCCAATACTCTAAGGCATAGAGTATTTAATAATAATCAACAACCAACGAACATATGGTTTCATCATGAGCAATAACCAAAACAAACCTCAAACTATTGTCCAAAAACTAATGCATGGATTACTTTTACATGTAATCATGATCAACAACTAGTGGAGAATACAAAATTCATTGATCATGTAGCAACTACGTAAATGCATTATAATTATCTCCTTTATTCGATCCACCGCTCATGCAGGTTGAGACAAACAATTAACGCAACAATTTCTAAAATTGACTTTGTTTTCCGAACATACTCTATAATATAAAAATTGATAATATTGAATAAAAAACAATATATGTCACAATACAAAACTCAAATTCACTAGTTATAATAATTCAATAAACTTTACAATGCAAAGGTCCTACAATTTGATTATTGGCAACCATTGAACTTACATAGAGAGAATTTACATTACTATCCTCAAATAACTAGGAAAAGTATTACTGTGTTGCACTACAAAAGAGAGTAAAACAAAAGTAATCTACATAAGAGAGAGCACCTAAACATGAAACCCTAGAGCAATAAAATATAAGTGTATATAGCATTATGTGGGAAGAATGCACAACTGAAACACAAACAAAGTTTAAGTCTTAGCACCAATTGCTCTACTCCAACTACAGTATCAACTAATTTCTTAAGAGGACCATATGCAAGATCTGATAATAATGGCCCTAGTTTCCACCTCCAAAGATAGCAGAGATAGGGGAGGCTTGTTGGTCTTGTGGGATGAGCTTCCTCCACCATTTCAAAAAACTAGATTCTTCTGTCACAATGTCCTTCACATACAACTCTTTTCTCTCCAACAGTTGCCTCACATGGTTCTGGAATTTGTTGCACCTATTCCTCTTAACGTCTTGAATTTCCCTTGTATTACTCATTAGCCATGAAACTTCTTCTACATAAGCCCAGAAGCAAGGGTCCTTGGTTATTCCTTGTAAACTATTGTTCCACTTCTTGGCTTCGGGGTTTACGTCTGCCAACCAATTTTTAAGAGATTTATAACGACGAGGCCTTTCATTTTTAATATAATGACCTGAGTCCTAATGCTTGCCCAACCTATAATAGTTAGCAATCTCAAGAGGCTCCACCAAAATCCTATACTTTGTTCCTTTTATCAATTATTCAATGAATTGAAAGTCATCAGGCACATAGTCAGTCTCCACCATATCTTCTAACTTATCATAAAAGGTAGTAAGGTTTAGCTTGTTAAGGTTGGCATGAAAATCTACCTTCTCCTTTTGTTCCCTGAAAGCATCATAGTATCCAGTATTCTAGTCCAAACATTTGTTTCTGTACTCTTTTAGTTTTTTCATATGTCCTCCATCCTTCGGCCCACGCCCTTCTTCCACCAACTTTGCTAGTTCTGCCTTTAGCTTCTCTTGGTTCTCTATCAGTTTATGTTTTGCATCTCCTGCAGCTTTTAGGGCATGCCTAGCTCTTGTGTTTTGCCAACAAAATTAGGAAATATAAAGAACAATTTTTAAGTATATGTATATGTCAGCTTCAGGTAAATTCACCATCAACAATTCATTGTCATGACAAATTTATCTCTTGGAAAATCAAAATGATGTGAGTGGCTAGTGGTGAATTTTCCACGAGATGAATTTATCATGGCAATAAATTGTTGACAATGAATTGTTGGAGTTGAATTGTTGACAATGAATTTTCCTAATCAATTGGTGTATCTTAATTACATTGAGAGACGTTTTACAATACCATTTTCTATGTTAAAAAAAACTATACCTTAAGTCAAGGAGATCTCTCGAAATCATCATCCTTCAGTTATTTAAAAATTAATTTTCTCAAAATAAAGGCAACATGACATAGTTATCTGCGAGAATATAGGCTTATTTCTGTTGCATGTATATTTGAACAGGAAGATAGAATGAGCGATAGTTGTAAAAAACTATCATTGAGGGTTCTTTGATACCAGAGACACCGTTGGAGATTGATAATGTGCTTTGGAATATTGGAATTAATTTCTACCACCTGTAATAACTTACCTCATTAAATGCGGAGTCCAGAGAATTCGATGCAAGAAAATTCTAGAAAGATAACTATCGGTGATAGAAGAGTCTAGGAAGAAACATGAAGAACAACTTCTAGAGATTTCTACATACTCCTGAGACCTCTATAAAAGGAGGTGGTTGTAAATGTTTCAAGCAAGCAATAGAAACGTGCAGCAGCACGTGTTGAGGAAGTTCTGAATCTGTGTGTTTATAAGTTTGTGTTTTAATTTTTGTGTCTGTCCATACCCATCCACCCCCACCAGAGTGGTATCAAAGCAATGAGCAAAACTTAGGCGTGGGTTCTGTGTCTAAGCTATCTTCTATGAGCTGCATAGTAGAACCTTAAGACCCTGGAGAGCAGGAGAAACTACGGGAGTGTTTAGTGGCTGTCAAGAGACAGAGTCATCAACAAAAGAAGCTATCAAACAAAGAAGATCGTTGGAATTGCCAGTTAGAAATTTCAAGATGTAGATCTGAAGTTTGCAGGAGAAGAAGTCGCTAGTTTTTGTTGAAGCCGCTTGAAAGAGTTACGAAGATCATTGTTGTTTTGTTAGAAATCAAAGTCTAATTGGCAGATCACTGTTTTCAATAAGAGGTAATTGTGTTGTGTGATAAATCATTTAATGTGTGGATAAAAGGTTTGTAAAGTTGATGAGTTGTTGAAGTCACCATTGTTGAAAGAAAGAATTGCCAAATTTTTCAGTTTACAATCAAGTACAAAATATTTATGAAGTAAGCAGCCTCGAATCTGTTTGTAATTTTTTTGTGAATTCATCATTGTTTGTTGAAAAGTAAAAAAAATGTAGAGATAGAAGGAAAGGAAGATTTAAGATTAGAGAAGCCATCTGTTAAAAGGTCGTGACCATTAAGGAGGAAGTCACTGGTATGGATTCCGTTGCAGATTATTTTTGTCTGAGATTTCAAAGAGAAGGGTATCGAAAGAGATTGACATGAGGCCGCAGTCCTTAGAAGTTGGCAGGAAAGAAGTTGTCTAGAATTTGTAGAAATTGCAGTGACAAAGTTAATTGACGAAGAAATTAAAGAAGATATTGGAAGGAACGTGAAGTTTCTAGAAGAAAGAGGTGAGTTTAATTATTTGTTTCAATGGGAAAAATTGGAAAAAGGGTTAAAAAAGAGAATGAAAATTTAGTGGTTGAAAACAATTTTTGGAAGAAGAATTAACAAAGCTTAAAGAACAATTGGATATTGTTAAAAGGAATAATAGATTTTATTTTGAAATTAATAAAGAGATGCAGAGAGAAAAGTGTAAACTTTTAGATGAAAATTATAATCTTGAAAAGGAATTGGAAGAAGTTAAAGATAAAAGTGAAAAGTTAGAAGAAAAGTTAAAATTATTTGATGAGGTTAAAAAGAGGAATGAAGAGTTAGAGGAAAAGTTAAGATTGTTTAAGGAGATCAAGAAAAAAGAACTGGAACAAAGAGTGGAATTGGTTGATGATTTAGAAGAGAAATTAAAGAAATTAGAAGAAGCAAATAACTTGCAGCTGAAGGAAATCATAAAATTAAAAGAAGAGAATGATAAATTAGTAGCATGCAATAAATGTGTGAAGTCAAAGCCTTTAGTGTGTGATATTTCATGTGATACGAATGATTTATGTTTTGATCAACTAATTGATAAGTGTGTTTTTTCTGAAGTTGTTTGTGATGAAGATAAACATAAGTCTGAAAATTGTGATGGCAATGTATTTGATTCTGCAAATATTGTTAATTTTTTTGATGATAATGTTGGTTTCAAAAGCATGAAAAGAATGGGTTATAAAGGCCAAGGATTGGGAAAATATAGTCAGGGAATAAGAGAGCCCATTCAACCAGTTATAAGGCCCAAAAATCTAGGCCTTGGATATGGTAATCAAAATATAATTGATGTTGCTAGTATTACAAGTTCATGCAAATCAAGTAAAAAAATGGAATGTTCATATTGTCATAGAGAAGGGCATAAGAAAGAGAATTGTTGGGATCTTCATCCTTGTTCTATTTGTGGTATGAGAAATCATTGTGAAAAGACGTGTTGGAATAAGAATTCCATGACAGGTTGTATGCGTATGGATTGTGGATGGGCTTATGGATTGAGTTGGCAAATTATTACAAGTATGATCAAGAATTTGTTCAAGTATAAAAGTTCGCATGTAAAAGTTGATAGAAATCATGACAAGTTCAAAGGCACAACAAATACTTTTGGCAAGGCATCTATAAATGGCAAGTTTTCAAGAAATTGTAGATTAAAGGTTTGAGAGACTGCTGCAGCAGTTGGACAAAGACAAAGGCATTGAAGATCATCAAGAAGGCAAAGAAAAGGATTTGAAGAAGTTTGAATATTTGGTTGCAACCACAAGAAAAAGAAGAGAAAGAATGACCGTAGTTAGTGGCAAATGAACAACAAAGGAATTGGAGAGTGCCACAACAATGACAGAAAATAATTTGAGGAAGTCCACAGACTTCGTTAGAAACAAAGGAAAATAATTTGCAAAGAATAATGCTTTATTGACACAATTAGTAATTGTAAATGGGTACCTAACAAGGCTTTAGGTCGGGACCCATCTGTACTAGATCATGGCATGATTATTCAGAGCAACTGGGTTGTGGTAGAAATTAAGGGGGAGAAATGTTGGAATTAATTTCTACCACCTACAATAACTTACCTCATTAAATGTGGAGTCCAGAGAATTCGATGCAAGAAAAGTCTAGAAAGATAATTGTCGGTGATAGAAGAGTCTAGGAAGAAACATGAAGAACAAATTCTAGAGATTTCTACATACTCCTGAGACCTCTATAAAAGGAGGTGGTTGTAAACGTTTCAAGAAAGCAATAGAAATGTGCAGCAGCACGTGTTGAGGAAGTTCTGAATCTGTGTGTTTATAAGTTTGTGTTTTAATTTCTGTGTTTGTCCATGCCCATCCACCCCCATCACGAAAACTATTTTTTGCCTAACCATTTTTATCATAGAACGGTTTTGTATATTTAGAGAAAGCATTGTTTATGACATTGAAATGTCATGAGAAGTGAGTGTCATGAAACAGGTGACCTTTTGTAAGTGCAAAAATGGTTTGATCAAGAAAGCCTTCAAATTATCAGTTCTCTGCGATGCAAAAGTCACCATTATCGTCTTCTATAGCCTAGGAGAGCTTTATGAATTTTCCAGCCAAAGGTACCACATTCTATCGCTTCTTTCTTTAATTCCTACTCCTATTTAACATGACTGTTTGAAACGTTACAATTTTCCATAAAAAACAATTTGGCAGTGCTTTTTGGTGTTTGATTGATCTTTAGAACAAAGGTTTCTTTTATTTTAGAGAAGGCTTGAATTCATTCATTTATTTATATCTCTGATAATATTCAGTAGAGGTTTCTTTCTTGACCTTTAAATCCATGTTAGCTCTTAATTTGTGGCTAATAGCTTATTACTTCTATAGAACAGTTTATTATGGAGGTGTAATATGTTGTTAACGAAGTGATTTTAGGAATGGAATAAGTGATAAAATCATTCAAAGTTCCAGATGGTTTCAGACGTCAAATCCTCACTATCAACACTACCGGAGAGAGTTGAGTGCTCTTTCTCTTTCTCAAAATGAGATATATTGTGAAAAAATCTTTTCATAAGCACTCATTCTCACATTTGGTTTTATTTTTGTATACTAGTTTTGAGTACAATCTCAACTGCTTTGCATGTTTGTCTCGCATTATGAGAATTTCTATCTTCATTAGGGTTTTTATCTCATTTTTTATACATAATTCATTTGATTTTACAGGGGAGAAAATGTCATTGTAAAATTGGAAGAAGAATATGTCACATTTCCTCCGTAAATGATTTGTTGAGGCTATTCAAAGGTATGCTTCCCATCACATATTTTTATGGTTTACAATTAACAGTTTCTTATGATTCATTTTGTAGGGTTGTTTGGGGGTTTTTGTGCATTTCAGTGTTTGTTTCTCTATTTGATATTTGTACTCCTCTTTTCACATGTTATTTGTACTTGAGTCATATGGGAAATAAGGAGGTCATGTCTCAGGCATGAAATGACTTCAGATTTGGTAAGACACTCCTTTATAATTTCAGTTTTGTTTTAATCCAGATTTGTGAACAAAATCACTTCTTGCGAGCCTTGATTGTCTTGGGTTTAACATGAAGCCTTGACTGTTCTAAAATTTAGCTATTTAAGGTCTTTTATAAGCCATGAAAGAAGTTCATTGCCACCACTCCTATTTTTTTTTGCTTTCCTTCCACATATACTTTGTTTTCATGCTTTGTTCTATGTTCTACACTAATATCAGATTCTAATCATAGAATTTTTAGAAATGTTTGTATTTGGTTTCCAAAACTTTATGGGTTAGCTCTCAAAAGAAGTTTTTCCTCCATTATTTCAGCTCTTTGCTTTATGAAATGTTGTCAAAACATTATGAAGTTTGAAGTTTCAGGTGATAATAGTGTCATATTAATTATATAATTGCTCTGGCTGTAGGAAGAGGTAAAAGAGTGATTCATTCTGTATTTTACATATATTAAATATTAATATATATAAAATACATCAAGAGTTATCATTCTCTAATTTTCTTTTTTGATTGATTTATCTAAATGTGATCAAATCTTTGATTGCTCTTTGTGATCAAAAATATTATTTATTTGTTTGTTTGTTCTTTTAGTTTATGCAAATATTTGAATTATATCTATTATTTATTTATTTATTTCATCAAATCTCTTTGATTTGATTTTTTTGTTTCATCAAATCTACTGTAGTTGCACATGACTTCCACCTGCCTATCATTTTAAATGCAGCTTCAAAAACTTTACACAAATTTTTGGATGCCACTGTACACGCCTCTCGGTGTAATTATATATAAGTATTAAATCAAGTACAATTTAAGATAACTAAGATGGACGAGGAGAGAGGACTATAGAGGTAGAGATGAATAGAGAGTGAGAGAGGAAGAGTGAGACAAATAGATAGAGGTAGAGATGAATATAGAATGAGAGAGGAAGATGGAGGAAAATAGATAGATATATAGAGAGAGATAGAGGGATAAGGGGGTATAGGGAGGCGGGAGAGAGATAAAGAGAAAAAATAGAGAGAAGTAGAGAAAGGAAAATAGAGACGGATAGAGAGAGAGAGAAAATGAGAAGAGAAAGAAAGGGAGAGATAGGTTGAGATATAAAGAGATAGTAATAGGGAGGGAGCAAGAGAATGAGATATGGAGAGAGATAGAGGGAGGGAGAGAAATGGAGAGAGATAGGTGGAGGAGCGATAGAGAGAAGATGGGGAAGAGGGAGATATATGTAGAGGGGGAGAAAGAAGAGTGGGGGAGAGAGAGGGAGAGATATAAATAGAGGGTGATATAGTTAGATAGAGAGGGATAGGAAAAGAAATAGATAGATAGAGAGATACATGTAGATAAGGATATGGATATAAAGAGATACAGAGATGAGTGAGAGGTAGATTGAGTGAGAAATAAAGATAAATATATAGAGTAGAAGAGATGGAGGGAGAGATGGAGTGAATAAGATAGAGAATGAAGAAGGGGGAGAGAGGGAAAGGATATATATGTATAGGGATAGATATATATATATATATATATATATTTATAGAGAGAGAGAGAGAGCTAGAGGTATAAATGCAATGAGGTATAGATAGAGGGGGGGTGTAGAGATAGCGAGATAGAGATAGAGGGGGCAAGATTAAGAGAGAAAGGTGATAGAGATAAGTAGTAGAGAGGTAGGTGAAAAGATAAAGAGATAGAGATAGAGGTAGGGAAGGAGAAAGAGGGAGTGTGTGTATATGAGTGAAAGAGATATGGAGAGGGATATATATTTACAAATAGATAGAGAGGGAGGGAGAGGGGGAGAGAAATAGAGATAGGAGAGAGTAGAGAGAAATAGAAAGAGGGAGTGATAAGGAGAGAGGAGGTAGAGATAGGGATAGAGATAGATATAACTTGATAAATATAGAAGCAGTGTGGGAAATATAGATAAACATATAGAGAGGGAGTGATGGAAAAAGAGAGAAAGAGGGAGAGACTTGACATTTTCAAGAGGTGAATTTTTTATTACTTTGTTTAAAAAATTTATATTATATTTTATTACATTTGTATTTTTTTTTAACTTATTTATATATGTTTAATGATAAGGGGGGATGGATGCAACGGTTTCATAGGCAATAAAACCAAATGAATTTGAAGTTGCCACCCAAATGATAGGGCTAGGATAGAGAAAAAATAAAATGCAAAATATGTTTCTCTAATGGTGATTAGATTTTTATGAGTTGAAACCCAAGAAGATCCTTGGAACTTACAATCATCAACCTTGATTTTACCAAATGAGTTGAAATCCAATATCATAGATATGTGGTTGAACTATAAATTTCTAAAAAAAAGGAAAGTACGATGATATATCTCGATGTATCCTATTTGGGTAAACCCACAAAACTAGTTTACAATTCCAGTGAGGAAGGAAAAGTTGCAAAAAATGCCCCCATGCAAAAAAAAATTGGTTTTTGGGGGTTCAAACAAACATCTTGTTCGAGTGAACCAAAAGGGGGTTTGCTAGAACCCCCCTTTGAGTGAACCATTAAATGTTGAGTCCCACATTTTATGGGAAAAAAAAAAAAATCTTGTGGAAAGGGAGTGTTTTTGAACCTAGGTTCAAGTGAACCTCCAGGGGTGGTTCTCTCAAACCTAGGTTCACTCGAACCCCCCTTTCCCCCCTTCTCCCCCTTTGGCACCAAAAAGCTGCAAAATTTTTCCCTTCGAAGCTCGAGTTGAGGATGAAAATGAAGGAGACTTCACATACCCAACTAGACAATGGTAGTCCTTGGAACAAGCTATCCAACAAATATAATTTTAATATGTTTTGGTTTTATTATGTTTTTTTTTAGTTTGATTAAACATAGTTTTTCATCATAAATCAAGCTCTTTGTTTTGCACATGTGGAAAAACAATAGATTATCAAAAAAAAAATTTGAAAAATATGATTACACTAGATATTGAAGTCCTTGATCCAACAAAAAAAAATGAATTTCAATATATACAAAAAAATTTATGTTGTATACAGTCTGCCTATGTCTAAATTGTAATTGGTTTGACTTCAAAACTTGATTAAGGAAAAAATATTCAATAAAACACTATGAGACCAATTGGAAGCACTAGATATCATATTTGTACAAATATAAATTCAAAAGAAATAGAATTTTATTCTTCATGGAAAAAAAATATGTTGTATACGGTGAGTGTCACTCCTTAAAAATGGTGTTTACTAAAAAAACTAGTTTTCGAAGGAGATGGAAAAAGAAGTGCAATCTAATTCCAAAATTTTTGACAAAATATATTTAGAATCTACAAACAAAATGCCACAAATCACTACTTTGTATCATCTTCAAATTCGTCATGGTTTAGCCACTATAGGTGCCTGAAAGTGAAGATTTAGTTAGAAAAAATCAATTCAATGTCCAGTTTGGCCAAAAATTGTAAACCAGTATTGTGGGATCACCCATCTATATTATGTATTATACTCTTGAAGATGCTATATATCTACTATAATATTGCAAGATTATCATATTATCATATTGCAAAATTCTAGATGAAATGAAGTTGATATATTCTCACAAGTTGTAGATTAAGCTATCAACCCGCACAATTTGGTCTACTTCTGTTTGTGATTTGGAAAGATTGAAAACTAAATTTATGTGTATCTTTTCACATAATATAGTGAATTATGATTGACACTCTTATTGTATATGATAATATAATTCAATTATATTAAATTATGATGCAACTATTTAAAATATTATTACAAACACACAATATTAATATTATTGTCATTTTGGATTCCTACAATTGATATCTCTTGACGTTTTCTATATAGTCTATGTAATAGGATAAATATGCTATTTATTATCAAACCATATATAAGTGTTTGATCTCTTGTTCCAAATCTTATTCCATAAAATCAATCAACATTAATGTTCAAAAAGGTCACAAAGTTTTTTTTTTTAATAAAGAAATGGTAAATAGTAAGAAAGAAATATAATGATGAAAAAAACTTCTTCAAAATGGTAAGAATTAAGGGATGAGTAGGAGATATTTTCCACATGTCAAATTATGATATTGCTATCAGGATTCAACCTTGTAGCTTTACAAGTCAAACTCACTGACCCAAATTTGACCCATGTTTCATGTTTAGATGTACTCATGAAACATGGATCAATGAGTTTGATTTGTAAAACTACACGGTTGAATCCTAATAGCAATATCATAAGAATTAAGGGTTCTATTTTCACATGGAATGACCAAGCTTTCTTTTAGAAAAAGGTTACTCTCATATTACACTCGTATGGTAGCTTTAGGTAAATCACTCATGAAGAAACTTTAAACATAGATCAAATGATTCATTAAAAAGTTAGATTGAGGAATGAATGTTATTGATAATCAAGTTATTTATATTTAAAAAATCATATTTATTAGATATTTAATCAAAAAAGATATACATGTTATACATTTAATTTTTATTTTATTTATATATTTAACATATTTTTAAAATTATATAGTAAAAAAAAATATTTTTTACTGAATTCTTGACATGATTTGAAATGTTGGATTACAAATTAAGATAAAAAAAATTGTTGAGATAAATCTAAGACTATTAAAAATAATTATTACTAATCTTTAATAAAAAAATCAAATATTGAAATTAAAAAAAAAAAAGATATTTAATGTTTCAATTTGTATACTTTTGAAGGATAACCATGATCATTCTTAAAAAATTTAAGGAATAGAAAAAAGTTAGTATGAGAGGATGAAACTCCAAGGCAATAAGCTCTATGTATCTCCTCCATATCATATAAAAAAATACAAATCCCTCAACCTTGCATTGTTCACTTTTGTCACCTTATCATTGAGGATTATAAAGAAAAACCAAAGGACGTGGTTATATTATTTTGAGTTTAAGAAAAATCTTTGGTACTGATCTAAAGTGATCAAAGTGTAACTTTTTAACTTGGAATAATTTAATTTTTTTAAATTGATATTATAATTTATGTTTTTCAAATTTAAAAATAAATTTTAGATGAGAAGTTAATAAATCTTATAATTTGGTGTTGATGACATAATTTTAATTAAAATAAACTTAATTAAACTATGAAAATTTCATATTCTTGAAAATTATGTTTTTAGATGTACGAAAGGATATTTTTGAATTTTTAAAAATATATTATAAGTGTCAAGAATGTCAAATTTTTCAAATAATTTTTATTTTTTCAAATTGATACCAAAATAATGTTGCATATGTATATAGTAGATATTTCTAATTAGAAATGTTTAAATTATATTATACTAAAATATTACAAGAAATTGGTATTCTTCTTAATTGTTGTGATTAGACTTTATCCAAAGAATTTTCAAAATAAAATGTATAATTGAATGGTGAATAGTTATAAAGAACCCACAACATCAACACCCTTTCTTCCACCCTTTCTTGCATACTACAATTTAAAGAATCACAACAATGGTGATTAAAAAGTGTATCATGGTGTTGATAATGTTGATAGTTTGAAGGATGAATTATAGGAGCTTGATTAAAAAACTTATAGTTATGTTTTTAATTTAATAAAAATAATCATTATTTCTTTCTAATTATTTTATCAAAAATAATATTATTTTAATAATTTACTTTTAAAGTTTTTTACTACAATCTTTTTAATTGACAAACTTTTAAAGTTTTCTATGGAATATTCCATACTAAATATATTATTTTTCTTGATTTTAGAATATAATAAACTCTCTATTGTCACTCAATAAGCATCAAAAGACTATCACAACACTATCTAAAAACTATTTAGATTTCACATTTATTTATTTTAAATTAAAATTTTAAAATAATTGTTTAGTAAAATAAAATAATTCTTAAGAAAATTAAATATTTTAAAATTATAAATTATAAAATAACTCTTAAATAAATAAAAATAAGTAACTTTTAAATAAATTAAAAAAATTCTTCTATAAATAAAATAATTTTAAATTATATTTAATAATTTTTTAAATAGATATATTTAAAATATTTATATTAATAAATATCTACCATCATAAAATGTTTAATATTAAACTAAAAAATAAAAATAAAATCTTAAATTTAAATATTATAAAATTACAATAAATTTAAATCTTAAATATTCTTTATACCGCATTAAATTATAAAATAATAACAAAATTAAACACTATAATTTACAATTTATTTCGTAAACAAAAAATCTAAAAAACTGTAGAGAGAAGAGATTTTATAATAATATATAAATTAAAAAGAAATTAAAAAAATAAAGAAGTTTCCTTAATTATTAGCCGATAGGCTATATATAGAGTGAAGTTTCACAACTACTGTTTAAACAGCGAATGTTTTACAGGTTTCTGATTGCCATTAGATGAAATTGGATATGATTTCCTTGCGTCAGAATGAAAACATATAGATATTAACTCCAAGATGTGGTGACAGCATGTCTTGTTCTCTATAGCTCTAGCATCGGCTTTGACATGAAACGCTTTCTACCCAAGAAGTCTTTAGAGGTGGGTAATGAAATTTCTGGTAGGTCTCGTGCAGGACCCACGCCTATTTCTGAACTAGAACGTAATATCAAAAGTTATTTCAGGCCTGAAAAAAAACTTCTATATTATAGTGAAGAAATATTGTTGTTAAATATTATTAGTAATGTTTGCTAGTACGTCATTAATATTTTTTATAAATTTTATTAGGGGAGAGGACCCACAGCGTGCCTGAGCATGTTTCAATAGTTGTGATAGTAGTTGTTTATATAATGTCCAATATTTAAGCCAAGAGGCTTCTTACACTCACATCAATGAGTATGTGTACATTTTTATTCTCCCCATTTGAATTGACATCTATTAACCTGTCGGTAAAGTATTTATCAATAGATTTATGCTTTTAAATCAGATTTTAAAGTAATTTAGATAATCTTCAATATTTTTTTAATATCAATTTATAATTTTTATTTAATTGTAATATTATATTTAATATTTTTTTATATGTAAGCTTTAAAAGCATGCATTATCATCATCTTTTTATAGTTTTAGACATTTGTAGGAAATATAATATAGTATTTTAATTTATAATAGTATTATATATCATTTTATAATATTTGTTATGGAAATACATATTAATTTAGAATATTTTCAAAAAACTAAAATATACATTTTTAGAATATGCATGATTTTTAATTCATAATATTTGTTATGAAAATACATATTAATTTACAATATTTTCGTACTTTTATAATTTTTAGAAGATTTTTAACAAGATTATTTTGAATATCTAATACAAAAAAATTAAATAAATACAATATTATATATATAGGATGATAATAATGAATACTTTTAAAGCTTACACATAAATAAAATCTTGAATTTAATATTACAATAAAATAACAATTACTAAATTGATATTAAAAAAATCAAGATAATCTTGTTAAAAATCTTTTTAAAATTATTAAGATAATATTGTTAAAATCTTGATAAGCTGTGTATGTTGTCTAAATTGTACGGAGCTTCACTTGGTAATGCAAGTTTTAGTCGTGGTTTACTTTTATGCATATTGGATTGATGATTTGCTTGGTTGCATATTACTGCAAATAAGATCTGGATCTTGTTTTATTTTGTTCAAAGTTGCCTCAATCAATAGTAAATGATTTTAATTACACAAGTTTTGTATGTAGGTGGAATTAAAAAAGAGATTTAACATTGAACCAGAGGCAATCATCTTCAAAAAGGGAGAGACAAAAGTCCAGATTGTGATTAGGAGAGGGCAACAATTGTGGATTATGGAGGTATCTGCATTTCTTATTTTACTTGTAATCAATTATTTTTTAATCTTAATATGAAACATAATGATTTTTTTTTCCTTCTTGATATCGATTTGAGTTTTTGGATTTCAATTTTTTTATTTGAGTTTTTAGATTTGAGTTTTTCGGTTTTAGTTATTTTCTCTTTCAGAAGTTTGTTTTTTATTTTTGGTACCATCTTCTAGCAAAGTGTCAAGCCAGTATAATCTTTGATATATATGATATCACTATTGTCTTCAAGATTTTTATTTAATTTCTTAACTTCTTATGATTTTCAAAGATATCAATGCTCTCATCCTACAAATTTGAATCATTTTCTTCATTCATACTAGAGTGATCTCCTATATCAAATTCATAACAACTCCTATATCAAATTCATAACAACTCCTACATTTCTATAAAACTCTAAGTTGACCTTCAACTTGCTTGATTTTTGCATCTGCATTTGGTTGTCGTGGATGAGCAGTAGCACTGATTCCTGTTGTCTTCAATATTTTTATCAAGAAACAAATACCAAGGATCAAAGTACATATCTCCAATTCTATAACAAAACTCTTCAATCTAACGTATTTATCTGCTTATTTAGCCTTAAAAGCTTTGCATTTTAGGTTTATAGAGAACAAATGTGGCTCTAGAATAGAAAAGGAAGCTGAAACGTGAACCCCTATATTGCCCAACTTAACAGTAAATGACTTCAGTTATTTTTTGTAATATTCACACAAATATAAGCAAAGAAGATAACAAATGCATGAAGAACATTTTCATCTTTATGCCCTTTTGATTTTTCACAGCACAATCCAAAGATGGGATACAATTAGAGAAATAAAATTAAAAAAATAGTTTATAATATGCATTTTTGGGTGGGAATGAACTTTCAAGAAACTTTTGGATAGAAGATTTAAAGGTTTAAAGGCAAATCTTTAGTATTACCCTCTCACATCATTATATATATCTCTATTCAAGAAAACAAATTAATGGTTGGGGTATTTTTTAGAGTTTAGATGTATTTGAGTTTTGTAGGAAAGACATTTTCGTTTTTAAAGTTCATTACATTTGTTAAGCATGTAATATATTGATGTTGATTTTATTTTAGTTAAAATGGGTAAAAAAAGAAAAAGTAGATCTTTAATTAAATAAATATCATTATTATTATATAAATTTTGGTAATTACTGGACGCACATCATACAACCCACTATAAATATGCATAAATTGACATTTATATCATTCTTACTTTTCAACCATTAAAATGTAAAACTGAATCTAACCAGTAAAGAATACCATTACCTGAATATAAGTTGTTTAGTTTTTTTAATGTATTTTATTATTTACAAACTAGCATATATATACTTCAATATTGTTCGATGTAGGTCTACCAAAACAGTTGCAACTACATCAAACAAAATCATGATGCATGTGGGTTGAAAACATGATTTTTGAGAGCATGGGAGAAGGCGTGAAAGATCTCAAGGAGGGAGATCATGTGTTGCCATTATTTATAGGCGAGTGTGGAGAGTGCATGTACTGCAAATCACCAAAGACTAATTTGTGTAAAAAATTCAAAATCGATCTCATCGGGGCAATCATGCTAAGCGATCCTTCAAGAATTAAAAGATATTATTTTCTTGTTTAATGGATTCAATCAGGTTACATAGATATCGACATCCTTATGTATCAAAGCATCAAATTCTTTCTCTTTCATACTGGCCCTGCCATGCTTGTCCTCCTAAATCTTTTAACATTGCAATGGTCAATTAAATAACTGATAAATCTTAAAGATTATAGTTATCCACTTCATAATGGATAAATGTTTCTGATTATAATGGTTTAGTAGAATAAGGCAAGATTTTATACCTTTTTCCTTAATATGGCTCTTACTTTTAGTGCTACGGAGGCTCCATGAAAACCTTTTTTATTAAATTTTATTAATAGCTTATGAAATGTGATACAAAAATATTGATTGAAAATTAATTAACAATTATATATAAGTTTTTTATTTTTTATTTTTGATGAATTCTTATAAAATTATGTCAAAATTATTTACTATTTTTTAAAATCATTTTGAATTGAAATCGGTTTTTTTTTTTTATAACTATAGAATTTGGGAAAAATAGGCAGCTCGAGAAGGATAACTCTCGGTGTATTTTATATATATTAATATTTAATATATGTATGCTAGTTTTATCAATATTGGATCAATAGTTGTGACTTTAAAGTTGTTAGTGTTGATGATCACTACCCATAATTAAACAAAATGTATTCCTTTGATCTAAAAAGCAACCAATCATGTGATTCCACATCAGCGATCAATAAAACATGTTGTGAATGCACAAGTCTTGGTTTCACTTTTGTTTTGGGCCTTTTTTGACACCTAAACAAAAAGAGTGTTGATGTGGCATCACATTTGATGATGTGGCCTTGAAACCTTAGTTATTAGCAAAGGACTTGCCAAGTAAGCTGCTGTAAAAAATTGGGAGTGATTTGAAATTTCCACATAGGATAATTAGAAGCGCAAAGTTAGGGTGCTCAACTACTGGGTCCTCTCCCCTACAATTTTTTTTTTTAATATAAGTTGTTTATATTAAAATATGTATATACTAATATAGTTTGGTTAATTATTTGAAAAATATATTTTTATATTATTTTAGTAATTTTAATTTTTGGCATTAAAAAGAATAAATTTATAAGTGAATAAGATGAATTTGAAGCTTCTCTTGTTATTAGTCCATAAGCTACATATAATATGAGATTTGAGCCTAAAACAAGTCCTGCAAACCACTATTGGGTTGTTGGAAAACAAGTTTCAACTATCGTTTAATGGTAAACCAATTGTATTTCATGATGAAAGCCTCCAAAATATCAAGTAAAAGCCTCCAAAATCTCACTTATTACATAAAAGTGAGATAAATATTGATTTGGAAACTAAATGGGAACATTCTATTTCCATTTGCAATTCTTTATGTTTTAAATATGTATGCAGATATTTCATAATCAGATAATATTTAATTTTTTTAAGGAAAAAATTTAGATTTGTCTAAGTTTATTTCATTCCATTATTTAATGTTTATTATTAATTGTTTAATCTAACCATATGAATTTGCATGCACAAATATGTACTCTCTAACATATTAACATACATATAGTTTATATCAAGGTAATCCTTGAACCTTCTTTAGGTGCAAGTGCTAGTTCTATCAAATCTCATCTTTAGCCAGTAGGCTATATATAGTATGAAGTTTGAGCCAAAAAAACTATCTCACACCATATAGCGCTTCAGTGAAACAAAATTTCCTCGTTGTTTGTTGTTTTGAGGCTAAATAAAATGGTGGACAAAAAATATTACAGGTAAACTTTTTAATGCATAATAAGTGCACAATATCCTTCTTCATAGCTTATCTGCAGCAAAAATTAAATCTTATCAATGCATTTAATAAGCTAGACCAACTAAGAGAGTGGATGAAACCAAATGAATGGTTTTTTTTATCGAATCAATGCATAATAACTACACAAATCCTTCTTGGTAGATTTTGCTTGCTGTTGTTAGTCCTTTCCTAATGCATATTTTCATTTGGAAATTGCATTTACATATTTTTACACCCATTGAGACTATCTATACTTTTATTTTTTTCACTGCCTTAACTTTTTTATAAATATAATGCATTTTGTAGGCAAAAAAATACCTATAGTTTGCTACAAACAAAATATTGTGATGAGGGCACAGCTCGAGACTTAGAAAATAACCCACAAACAAGAGAATAATTTTATTATTCAGAAAATGGAGTTTCTTACATGCAGAGGATCTCAAATCCCCAAGTTCTACAACACATGCAAGTTATAAAAAGCTACAGAATCACCCTTTCGCAATATGCGAGTTTGTCCCCAAAAAAAAAGTTACTCAAAAATTAGAAACCTGCCCATAAATAGAGTTCCTCTTTAGTTTGGAGCCAAAACAACATTCAAATTTGAGTTTAGGCGGTTTGGCGCCAAAAAATTACAACTTGAAGTTCAAATTTCAAAAGAACATTTGCAATTATATCTTCTAGAAAGTGCACCAACTTCTTGGGGCCATAACTTTTGATCTGGGACTCCGATTCGCGAACTGTTTGAACCGTTGGAAAGATCTCGAAGTCAATAATGTGCTCAAAATTTGCTATGTTGATTTCGGAAAGTTTCGGGGCTGATCTGGGAACTCTAAGTGCCTCAAATCTAACTCGAAATATTTTCAGGTGCAAATCTGGGAAACTAAAACTGCAATATCTTTCAACCCAGGAATAGAAAATAAAAACCATAAATTGGGAATTTCATTATGACGAAAAGGGTATCCAAAAATGTAAAAACATCTAAAATTGAGAAACTTGAAATTTAACTATTTTTGGGTGATGCAAGATTGCCCTTACACCACTGGATGCTCCCATGACACCCAGGGTAATTTGAGAAGTGACTGTCATGTCTCGATGGTTGAGGAAAACCCAACCGGTCAACCACTGCCTTAGATAGCCGGGATGAATCTTCCACAGGCCTTCCTCTCCATTTCACTAGATATTCTTCATACTGCCTATTTCTGGTACTCCTTCCCACACGACTATCCAAGATTGCTTCAATCTCCTCCCTTTCTGAAGTAGGTGCTAGAATGCCATACTACCCTATTGTTGATGCTTCCTTCGTTCCAACTTCATGATACTCTGTCAAATCTAAAATGTTGAACACAGGGGAGATGTTGATTCCATCAGGCAACTCTACCTCATATGCATTCCCTGAATCATGCTTCTTCAAAATCTTACAGGGACTGAATTTCTTCATCTTCAATTTGTTATAGGTTCCCACGAGAAACCTTTCTTTCCTCAAGTGGACCATTACTTCATCGCCAGTCTGAAACTCATTATTCCTCCTTTTTTGATCTGCCTTAGCCTTATATTGCATATTCACCTTATTAATGTGTTCTCGTAGGTCTTCTCATGTATATTCTTGATGTGCTCTACAAAATCTTCGGCTTCAGCACTTATTTTATTCTCTTGGTCCATTTTCCTCAATTCTGGAGTTGTTCTGGGGCTACCTCCATACATAATCTGGAATGGTGATCTACCAGTGCTTCTGTTGACAGAATTGTTCTAAGAAAATTCTACCTAGGGTAAGATCAAGTCCCATCCCTTGGGTTTATCTCCTACCAAAAATCTCAGTAGGTTACCCAGACTCCTGTTAACAACCTCTGTCTGCCCATTTGTTTGTGGATGGTGTGCAGAACTGAACTTCAACTTCTTCCACAAGGTCCTCCAAAAGTACCCCGCAAATTTTGTGTCATGATCTGAAACAATACTCTTTGGAAGACCATGTAGCCTCACCACCTCTTTGAAGAACAAGTCAGCAATGTGGACTTCATCATGGGTCTTCTGACATGGAATGAAATGTGTCATCTTCGAAAACCTATCAACCACCACAAAGACTGAATCATTCCCTCGTTGTGTCCTTGGCAAACCAAGAACAAAGTCCATACTTATATCCTCCCATGGCCTCTCTGGTATAGGTAAGGGCTGATATAAGCCTGATTCGCTCACTCCTTTAGCCATCTGACATACCCCAGCTTTGTACAAACTTCTTCACATCCTGTGACAACTGAGGCCAATAATAATGCTCACTGATAATGGCAATGGTCTTATCCTGACCAAAATGTCCTGCCATTCCTCCACTATGCTTCTCCTTTATCAGGTTCTCCCTCATGGAACTCCTAGGGATACACAATTGACTTCCCTTAAATAACATGCCATCCTCGATTATGAAATCCAGCCACCTTGTCCTGTCCATCAGAATGTTCCTTACAAGTTTCCAAGCCTCTC
>VDFB02271358.1:142279865-142321032 GCA_007258455.2 Sequoia sempervirens | reverse complement strand
CATCATCATTTCAGCTTCCTGAAGGTCTTCCATTGTCCCTTCCACTTTGACCTCCTCGTCCTTTTTGCTTGCCATCAAATCTTTTGTTTAACTTCTCTTCCACCTTGAGAACAAAACATTGCATTCTCAATGGTGGTAATTCTGACTAGGCTTAACTCCTCTTGAATGCTCGGTCATAACCCATTAAGATATCGGGCTACCTACTCCTTATTGGCCTCTGTGTGGCCCGTTCTGATGATTATCTTGTGAAAACCTTCAGTATATTCTTTCACAGATCTGCTTCCTTGCTTCAACCCTTGCAATTTCTTCAACAGATCTAACTCGTAGTCCACTAGTATGAATTGCTTCTTCAGGTTCTCTACCATGCGATCCCATCTAGTGATATTTCATTTTCCTCTTCAATTTCTTTCCAACTTGATCTCTTTCCACCAAATACTAGTATGGCCCTTCAGCTTTATTTTTGCAAACTTAATCTGATCTGGGTCCTCTATTTCCTCATACTCAAAATATTCTTCTAGCTTGTTGATCCAGTCGATCAACTCTTCCGAGTTCAAACTTCTGGAATAACTGGGGACTTCTTCTCTGGGTCTTTTCCCGATCTTTGAAATGGCCCTTATTAGCCACATTTGGTATTGATCAATTGCTTCTTCTTCCTCTTCTACATTTGAACCTTCTTCCTCTCCTTCATCCTCACTTTCCTCCCTTAGGTTTAACCCTCTTCTCAACTGCTCTTGTAACGCATCAATCTGTCTTTGGAGGGCTGCTAGTGTATCTCTTCCACCAGCATTTCTGCCACATCGACCACCTCTGGCACCACCACACCTACCAGACATCACTCTTGGAGGCATCTTTCTTGACCTCGACCCACAACCATGGTCCTGGTGCGAACTGCCTCAGGATCAGCAATATGTCTACATGCTTAAGAAAACCCACTCTGATACCACTTGATGAGGGCGCAGCCCGAGACTTAGAAAATAACTCACAAACAAAAGAATAATTTTATTATTCAGAAAATAGAGTTTTCTTACATGCAGAGGATCTCAAATCCCCAAGTTCTACAACACATACAAGTTACAGAAAGCTTCAGAATCACCCTTTCACAATATGCGAGCTTGTCCTAAAAAAAAAAGTTACCCAAAAATTAGAAACCCGCCCATAAATACAACTCCTCTTTAGTTTGGAGCCAAAACAACATTCAAATTTGAGTTTAGGCGGTTTGGCGCCGAAAAATTACAATTTGAAGTTCAAATTTCAAAAGAACATTTGCAATTGTATCTTCTAGAAAGTGCACCAACTTCCTCGGGTCATAACTTTTGATCCGGGACTCCGATTCGAAAACCGTTTGAACCGTTGGAAAGGTGTCAAAGTCAATAACGTGCTTGAAATCCACTACACCAATTTTGGCAAGTTTCGGGGCCAATCTGGGAAATCTAAGTGCCTCAAATCTAACTCAGAAGATTTTCAGGTGCAAATCTGAGAAACTAAAACTGTAATATCTTTCAACCCAGGAATAGAAAATAAAAACCGTAAATTGAAAATTTCATTATGACGAAAAGGGTGTCTAAAAATGTAAAAACATCCAAAAACTAAGAAACTTGAAATTTAACTATTTTTGGGTGATGCAAGATTGCCCTTACACCACTGGATGCTCTTGCATCAAATTGAAAATGGTTTGCAACAACCACTAGATTGAAGAAAAAGAAAAAAATCAAGAAGAAATCATAATATGTTTCCCTATTTACTATTTACTATTTCACTATCTAAATTGCAATATTTACTATTGCACTTTTCTTATTTGGAAACAACCATAGATAGCCCAAAACCAATGCCTTGATAACAACAAACTTGTTTTAGAATACAATAAAATGTAGAAAAAAAAATGAATTGGCATTGTATAGATTTTCCAAAAAAAAAAACTCACTGCAACCATGGCAAGTGATAGGTAGACATTGAAATTGACCGGCGATAGTTGAATCCCAATAAATCAACACATAACTTGATTATATACATGTGTGTAATTCAAAATGTTGTAATTTTCCAAAAGCACCATTTCACCATGGAAATTTACAAATTCCTTGCGCACACTCATCATCTCCTACTTATATTTGGTCGCTGATGGACCATATATGTATCTTTCACCCTCTCTATTTTGTCTTGCAACTCCTATTTTTCACATTAAAATATTAAAATTCCAATAACATGCCACTTAGGTAGAGGAAAGGAGAGGATTTATATAGATTTAGTAGAGAAAAGAAGCGATTTAAATACCTTTTAGCGAATGATGTATTCCTCTTCCTTCTCCATGAAAAAGAGATTGAACTTTTCGAGCTCAAGACTAAGCATCTAAATGAAATATTTCTACTCGACAGTCAATTTGTACTTCAAAAATGTGAGATATAAACCATCACTGCCCCCATCTGTGGAAGAATGACTCATTCCTAGCGTTTCGATTCTTTGTCACTTACGTGGCCCTTGAGAGACCCCTTCGGCTTGGGCTTCCTTTGGTTCAACTACGAGAGCTATAACTTTCAAATATTTTTTCAAATCTTTGTATGAAATAAATTTGTCCTACCATTCTAGCAACACTTCTTCAATCGACTTCTGCAAGTTTTTACTAAATCTCATTATAACAACTAAACTATTTTCCCTCTTTGCTTGGGTCTTAACATGCCTTCTAAGATTTCGTTTAAGCTATAGCTAAATTAAATTGTATTTTGAATTCTGTTGCATTACTTCACCTACTCTTATTTGGGTTTCCCCACCTGTTGAGTACAAGAAAGTTGTAATACTTGAAACCGTGTGCTTGCCATGTAGCTGCAATGTGGCACAAAATCTACATGTCACAGGACATACCTGACTAAGCTTCTCTGTGGAGGTATTCAGAAACTTCCCTTCACTTAAAATTGTGTGTGAATGGAAAAAATGAAATGTTATTTAACGTGTGGGTTATTAAAGGTATTCAGGAAACAATCATGAGAAAGGTACTATGTGAAAAGCTTATGTCAATCCATATTTTATGAATTTATATTTATAAGAAGGAATTATCTCAAATTTGTTATGTTAGAAATTTTGTCACAATTTCTTTTGGAAAAACTTTTATTTGTGGAGTGAAATTAGTGTTTCGTGTAGAGGGGAAAAATGTTCATATTAAACAACTAAATTAGTGAATTTTAGTAGTTTTTATAGAAAAATAATGGCTTCTTAGGCTCTTTGTTTGCTGAAAAAGTGCATTATGTTTGATTTCATTAATTTTTCTAATTTTATTTACTTTTTGTGAAAATTATGTATAGGAGCCCCTTCTATTTGATTGTAACATGTTCTTCAACATTTTAAATATTTGTAATTGTTAACGATGGACTTTCTTTTTTAAACAATTTTTTTGAGGTGAGGTTTTCAAATTTCCATTAATTGAGGTATTCTTTAAAACAAGTCCTTTGCTATTTTGAATCAACTATTTCACTTTGGACCCTTAATAAGAAACAATACTATAATGTAATTTACAAAAGATCATGTAAGATAAATATGTATGTCTTAAATATTGTAAATTGTGTTGTTGGATATTTTTCAATGTGTACATGTAAACTTACATATATTTATAAATAGTATAGATAAAGTTTTTTTTACAAGTTATACATTGTCTATTATTTTGAATGTATGCTAACTTAAACATTGCTAACTTACTTTTTTTTCTTTATGAACAAAATATTTCTTTCAAAAGGGAAGTTAAAGAAATCTTATAAATCAATACACAAATAGCATATTGTTTACCATTTTTTAAATTTCATTTCATTCAAGAATTAACAAGTATCATCAACCCAAATATATTATTGAAATCTCAAGGAATGATGTTCCTACTTGAGATTTCAATCATATTGTACATATTGCAAACAAGATTATATATATTTTAAAATACACTTCCTTTCCATGTTTATTTCTATATATTTTTCTATTGGCATAACCTTTGCACCCCCTGGTGCAAGTGCTATTATTTAAAGAAAGGTAGTTGTTTAAACTAATAGACAATATAATTTTGAGTGTTAAACTGACTTGTGTGGACAATGATTTTGGCAAACCAAATGATTTCTATCCCTTCTAGGGTTTTTCACCTAAAAGGGAAAGAAATGGTGCCAAAATGCAATTGTCTAGACTAAAGATTAATGTAAATGAGATGTATTATGTCTAATTAAGATTCCCTAATGCTTTGATCTAAAAATGAAATGATCTAATGATATATAAAACCTAAGAAATATAAAGTGTTGGAAAACATACTATGATATGCATATAGACAAAATAGATGCAATAAAATATAAAATAAAGATGTAAGACAAAAGTTACACACCTGGAAACTGATGAAGAGTTGACTGGGGATTGCAAAGACCTCTGAAATTCTAATTTTTTAGCCAATTGGGACACTTATGCCAGGCTGGGCAACTTAGTCCCAAATCAGGGAAAGTGCACAAAAAGTTGTTTCTGCCAAAAGGGTATTTGAAAATGTAAAAATTTCTGAAAAAGTAGTGCAGTGGGACTAAGTCGCCACTAGAGCTAGCTTATTCCACTTTGGATTTTCTACAAATCCAAAAGTGGAAATGGAAGCCCACAACTTGCACTCTTCTTTTTGACAAATATCTAGATTTGAATCTTCGAAAAACCCTACAAAAAAGAAGATATTTTGATTTCTAATGGGTGGTTTGCCTCAATCAAACCCCTAATTGGTATTTAAACTTTGTGAAATACAAAATTTGCATAAAACCCTAGCTCTGAGTGTGTCTAAGACTAGGAAAAAGGTGAAATGAGATAGAACCCTATTCTAATGTGCTAGAATAAGATGAATAAATGGAACTTGAATGATGCAAGACTTCAATGCAAGAAACCCTACAACACTTCAAATGAATGTAAATCAAATGCAACATGTAATGCAAACCTCAATTCTAAAGATAGGAAGAACATGGAAGATGGAATCACTTTGAAAACAAGTCATTAGGTGTGATTTGATGGCTAGTTGCATCTCCTCAACCTAGATTTCTCCATAATTCACCATAGGCATCCATGGTCACTCCTTTGCAATGTAATCTTGGACAAAAGGTGAGCTTGAATACTTACAAAAACCATAGTTTGCTGCCTTTAAGCTTCAACTTTGATGTAGAAATGCCATTGAATCTTCTTGTGAAAGATACTTTTCTCTTCAATTTTAATTTTTGCTTTGTGAAAATGACTAGGAGATGTGAAAAATGACCTAAAAACATGTATTTATATGCATTAACACTAAATTACTCAATATTTTAACATCATAGGCCAACATCCCTCACAAATTTGAACTAGGTTGGTGATTTTCCCACTCAAAAGTGGAAAACACCCCAAAAAGGACTAAGTCGCCACCTTGGGCGACTTAGTCCCACCAGGAATTTTTTGGTGGGTTTCACCAAATTTGAGTGGTTTGAGTGGTATTTGTCAGGATTTAAGTGGTTTTTGAGTGAAATAGGCCTTAAGGTCCAAAATTATGAGCATTAGGGGCCTATAAATTTAGTTTTAAAGGGGTGATTGAAACAAGATGTCTAAAGTGGGACCAAGTTTACCACAAAATTATCTCTTTCTTCAAGAGTATACAATTTTTGGTGACACATTAAACCCCCACTTTAGCACCCATATGACTCTATGTGCATATGTAAGCTAAAGTACTCTAAACAGTGCATTCTACTTTATAAAAGGATACTCATTCAAAAGATAGGAGAATGAAGCCCCCAGTGTAGTTATATGCAAAACCACAACATTAGGAACCACATTCTGCAAGACAATTTTGTTAGTTGTCCAAAAATCCTTTTTCCTAACTTTCTAGAAATCAAATTCGAGGGTAGATGTATGCCCCCCCTTGATTCCATTTGCTTTTATGGTGGTGGAATCAAGGTAGCAATCTAGCCACGTCAAACAAGAAATATCATATCATAGGACATTTCCAAGTACCATGTCTCATAACGATAGACTTGTAATGATGTCAGGTGTGGAATCATGATTCCAACGCATCAAACAACATTGAAAATGGAGTTCCCTAGCTCCGGTTATGTTGTTTTGAAGAAAAAGTGCTTTATTAGTTCATGCTATATAAAATAAACCCTAATTGAGTGCATAGGAAAAAGAAATGAAAATAGGTTAAAAGAGATGGAGAGTAATTTTTCACTTGTTATATCATTTTACCTTCTTGCAGCTTGATAGTGACGAGTGAGACAAGAAAATGTCGAGCAGACGAGGATATACACTTGCACGTTTGGACGTTCTCTGAGACAAGTTGGGACGCGGTGAGCATCACCATGAGGTAAGTCGATTGGGAAACCTTCATTTTGTGATTTTGGAATGATTTAATGAATATTTATGCATATCTAGGTTAATTTAGGATCCTTGAATAAAGTTACAAAGTGTCCTCTTTTTTTGCAAAGTGTCCCATTTGTTCACAAAGTGTCCCTTTTGTTCACGAAGTGTCCTAAAAGGGTTCTAAAGTGTCTAGGGCCTTTAGGGAAGCACACTAGAGTAACTTTAATACACTTGTATGATGAGTAATGTAAAAATTGAAGATATTAGATGAATTTTTAGAGCATATTGTTATGATTTTGATAGGTATCTACCCAAGGATGACAATGATTAGGAGGGAGACAACTGAGCTTCCTGAGAGATTTGGCTCCATCACTATCAATAGAGGATACAAAGAATCTACAGACTATGGGCATCTATTGGGCATATCTTATGCCTCTTATGAGATACCACAGTGCCATGTTGATGGCTCTCTGTGAGCAGTGGAATGTAGATACATGTACTTTTCATCTGCCTATAGGAGAGATGATGATCACATTGGAGGATATACATCAGATTATTTGTGTACTGATTCGAGGAGAGTGAGTACAGTTCCACAAAGACCACACCTTTCTTGAGCAGTGAGCCGATCTATAATATTGTTTAGATGGTCTCGTTCATGATGCACAAGTCAGAGGACGTATTGATCTGTCTATGCTATTATATTCACAGGCACCAGTGGTTCGACGGATTATGATGCATACCGTAGCACTAGTTCTTGTCCCTGATGGTCAAGGTGGGCACCTCAAGGGAGGACTAGTCCACTTTATTCAAGGGATGTATGAGCATCGCATAGTATACACCTGGGGTTGGTGTATCCTAGCACATTTATACTATGATCTTGGGCAATTTATTTTTTAAGAGGTGGATAGTATGGTGCATTGCACACTTCTACAAGTGTAGTTCTTGGAGCACATTACATCCACTAGACCAGTCTGGTATCCATGTACGGCAGCAGTGGGGTACCTTCAGGCTTTCAGGTATCCTCTACGATGACTATTATAGTATAGTGATTTGCATTTTTGGAGGGTACAATTGGACAACCTGAATGAGGATGAAATCCTTTGGAAACCTTATCATCTGTCATTACAGTGGCCAAATCATACTATAAATTTGAGGAGGATGCACATGGAAAGGTCTTTTTAGGCCAACATTACCATCTAGTATGACCATTTTACTATCATTAGGTCATGCGGCAGTTCAGACAGGTACAGACACCACACTAGGCATGATCCTCATTCAAGAGATCAGTGCAGAATGCTTGGAGATCGAGTGATATAGTGCGACTCACTCTTGACCATGTAGTCGAGAGTGACTCTGACTTATCTAATCATGACCAGCTACTAGCCTCTAACGCAGATGACATCGGTGCCATAGGGGAGCATGAGGAGTCATGGAAAGTGACCCGACCAGCACCAATGTTCCCGATGGACAAGCTAGTGGGAGATGTAGGGCCACTACCAGATGAGGGATATGATCAAGAGGATAGGTTCAAGGAGGTATGCTACAAGCTTGCTGATATATTCATAGATGTGGTTGATGATGAGTATGAGAGGATGCAGATCTAGATTATGATGACCAGGAGGGAGAGGAGGAGGATGAGGAGTATGAGGAGGGTGAGAAGGAGGAGCAATACGAGGAGGCAGAGCTACCCCTGAGTGAGAGTAATGAGGTAGGGGTTGAGGACTAACATGAGTGGGGAGATACCTCTCCCATCCATATGATGAGGTCACGAGCAGCAGCTGAAGCAGGCACTAGCACTCATAGTCGAGGGGAGGCTAACATAGCCTCCATGACCCCTATACAAGATGAAATTGAAATTGCTCATCCGACCGGTGATATAGGTGATGATGTTTCATTTTATGCATGTGTTTTAGTACTTATTCTCTTTTTTTTATATGTATATCATGATGATGTGTATCAATTGTGCCATGTTTCCATCTTGCAGGAGTGACGAGAGACTAGTGAGAGTTCTACCATTAGTCTACTACAGAGATAGTACCCGCATCCATCGACGAGGAGGAGATAGACCCTAACTACATGCCCCCACCTATTGTGGAAGAGGAGCCAAAGGCACTTAGACCTTTCACAAGATTACAGGCAGCCTATGAGAGCATGAGGAGATGACTCTAGCAAGCCGAGGTTGTAAGACCATCATCCCAGATGCCAGCAGAGGTGGAGAGATTACATGCAGAGACAGCACAGCTACGGGAGGAGAGGGATGTGGTACGTGAGTGAGTACAAGGTCTAGAGTATGCGCTCAAAGCCAATGTGTCATGGTCATGATCACACATTATTGTCTCTTGATGTCCGGGTATTGGATCACGAGCACCAGATCCCAAGGGGTCTAGTTCTCACAGACCATGGTGATGATTGTATATTATGATGATATGTACGTAAAACTTTGGATATTATTTTTTATGATTTGTTTAAATGTGTTGTAAATGTTAAATGGAAATGTAATTAATTAAAGAACCTTTGTAAGATTAATTGAATTAATGTCTTCATGATTTAACATAATGTATGTGATCTAAATAAAACATACTGGAGTTTCATTTTAGATACAACATGATGATTAAGTATGTTATGCTAAATTAAATTGAACTTATCATAACACACATGATGAATTTGAATAGCATGAAAGCTAAAGTAATTATAAATAACCACCTTAGTGTTCAATACAAGTTAGTTGTCAAGAACAAAGCAGTATGAAAGTATATAGGATAAAACCCCATAACTTTAACTATATTGCTTTATTATTCATACTATTCAAAAGGGACTAGACATAATACTGACGCAAATGTGTGACATTGATAGGTTCCTTAAAGGGTGTTCCATCAAGTTCTGTTAAGACATACACACTAGACCCAAAGCTTGTTTCGACGATATATGGGCCTAACCAAGTAGGATTGAATTTCCCTTGAATTCATTAGGGTCGGCGTTGACATTTCGTTGATTTGTAGATAGAACTAAGTCACCCTTTTTAAATGTGCAAGGAATGACATTGAGATTGTAAGAATGTTGAACTTCCTTTTGTAATAGGCTTGAAGGTGCTCAAGAGTGTTGATGCACTATTCGTCAAGCATTTCAAGTTGATGTAATCGTTCTATTTTATAAGTGTTATTGTCAACTAGTCCTTGAAGAGAAATCTATAACATTGGGATTTCTAAATCCAAGGGCATGATTTCCTCAGTACCATAAATGAGATTATAAGGTGTGGATCCAGTGGAGGAGTGAACACTTGTGCGATAAGCCCAAAGCACATAATACAGTTGTGTGTGGCAGTCCTTATGATTATTATTAACAGTTTTCTTCAAAATTTGTTTGAGGACTTTATTAGTTGATTCAACTTGACCATTAGACTGTGGGTAGTAAGGTGTCAAAAAGCGGTATTGAATGTGGAAGGTCTCCAAGAATTTCTTCACATCATTATTCTTAAATAGTGTACCATTATTAGAAACTAATGTGGAAGGAAGGCCAAAGCGAGTGATAATGTGTTCCTGAATGAAACGAAATATCACATCAGCTGTTGTTGATCGAAGAGGAATAGCCTCTACCCAATTTGTGAAATAATCAATAGCAATGATGATAAACGTATGTCTAGCAGAAGATGGTGGGGATATTTTTCCAATTATATCCAATCCCCATACAAAGAATGACCAAATAGGGATTTGGGCACAAAGCTCAAAAGTAGGAGCATGAAATAAACTGCTATGTTATTGACATTTATGACATTGCTTCACATACGCATAACAGTCTTTTTCCATATTTTTCCAATAGTAACCTATATGAAGGTGCTTTTGTGCTAAGGTCTTTGTGTCAAAATGACCACCACAACTACCTACATGAGCCTGCTTGAGTACCATATTGATTTCAAAACCCTTAAGGCATCTAAGTAAAATACCATCAAAGGACCATCTATATAACACATTGGCAAGAATTATGTACTTAGTGGATAATTTGTTTAAACGAGCATGAGTGTTACTTTTTATAGGTTTGGGAAGGGTACCATCTTTTATGTAATTATAGATAGCATCATACCATTCACTCGAATCAACTTTGGTTGCCACTAATGCATTGATAGTGATATCATTGATGGAAGGCTGCATGATGGGATGAACAATGAATATCATATCTTGTGAAGGATTAGAAGGAGAAATAAGAGAAGCCACACTTGCCATTGCATCTGCATGTCGATTATCTTTGCATGAGATGTTATCAATGGTGGAGTTAAATTTTGTCAAGGACATTGTGAGATCTTTATATTTGGATAGTTTATCATATTTAGCTTGATAGACACCATTTATTTGTTTGATCACCAATTGTGATTCACCAAAGATCCTGATGTCTTTAATGCTCATGATTAAAGCAGCACATATACCAGAAATTAAGGCCTCATATTCAGCAGTGTTATTCGCACATAGGAAATTCAACAGGTAAGACAAGGGAATAGGCTTTCCTTCAGGAAAAATTAATATTACTCTAGCACCAGAGCCTGTCCTACACTTAGATCCATCAAATTATAATTTCCATGTAGAAACACTGGTTGTCAAAACACTATCGTTAGGAAAAGAATCATGGCCTGGTAATGTAAGAGGTGAAGGAGCATTAGCTAAATGGTCGATCAAGGCTTGTCCTTTAATCACTTTTTGTAAAACAAATTTAATGTCAAACTCCATTAACCTGATAAGTCTATTTTGTTTAAAAGATGTTTGAGAGGATCAATTATTGTCATGACTTGTATTTCAACATTTAGTAGATAATGTTGCAATTTACTAGTAGTGAATAGAAGGGGTAAACATTTTTTTTCAAGTGGGGAATATCAAATCTCATAATCAATTAGAGTCTGACTAATATAATATATGGGATTTTCTTTTCCATTATCATCTTTTTGAGCTAATAGTGTTGCAAGAGCATGGGTAGATGCAGCAATGTAAAGGATGAACAGTTTGTTTGGCATGGCAGGCTATAAAATAGGTGGAGTCACAAAATATTCCTTCAAAATATCAAAATACTTTTTACAATCTTCATTCCAATCAAAAGGCACATCCTTCTTGAGGATATGTGTGAAAGGTAATGTTCTATTGGCTAAAGAAGTGACAAAATGATGGATAGCTTGAATTTGTCCTTGTAATGTGCATAACTGAGAAATATTCCTAGGAGGTGGCATGTTTATGATAGCATCAATTTTTTTTGTATCCACTACGATGCCTCTATGAGATATGATAAACCCTAATATTTTTCCACTATCTACTCCAAAGACACACTTTTTCAGATTAATTCTCATGTTATATTGACGCATTCGTTCAAAAAATTGGTGGACATTCACATTGTCTTGTCTTGTTAAGGACTTGGAAAGGATTTCATCAATGTAATCTTCCAATATTTTATGTATGTAATCATGAAATATCAATTTCATTGCTCTTTGATAATTTGCATCAGCATTCTTTAGTCTAAAAGGCATCATAACCCAACAAAACATTCCCCAAACAATTGTGAATGTTGTATTGATTTGCGTATTGATGAAGATTTGATTATAACTAGAAAATACATCCATGAATGACAACAAAGAATGTCCATCATTTGAATCCACTATCATTTCAATATTAGGAAGTGGAAAATCATCTTTTAAATAAGCTTTATTCAAATCACGAAAATTCGTACATATCCTAATACGATTATTAGGTTTAGCAATTGTGACAATATTTGAAATCCAAGGAGAATTATCAATAGGGCGAATGAAACTTATGTCAAGGAGTTTTTCAAGCTCTCCTTTAACAAGCAAGGCTATCTTAGGATTCATTTTTCATATCTTTTGTTGAACAAGTTTAGTGTTTTCACCAAGCACAATGTTGTATCAGGAAAATCATGGAGCAAAAGTGTAGTATCCTCTTGTTCTTCATCATCAAGACATTTTCCAATCTTAATGACTTTTTCGTTATTGTCGATGTCCATTGGTATATCAATTGTATCTCCTAGTGGGAGGGCATTCGACTTAGTAGATTCAAGATTATATGGTTCCATGATTTTATCATCATCATCAAAATTTTGTGACTTAGAACTTATCATAACGCAGATAACGTTTCATTTGGAACAAGATGAGTTATCAATTGCACCTAACATTTGTTTCAAGGCTTCATCACTTCCAACATACTCCCAAGATGGTGGAGAAGTCATATCAGGAAATTCAAGATGTTTTAATGTAAGTGGGGTTCTTGGTTTACATGTGATAGTATTGATGTTTAACAATGGTCATTGAGTTTCTTTTGTTGTCTTAGAAAAGGAATATCCCAAACTAGTCTTTGTTTCTTGTGTATTAGGTTCATTAGGGACCCAAATGCCTTGTTCATTCTTTCCACATGCTTTACCATTGTAACCCAATTGTTTCACTAACGCATATCCTTTTCCATAAAGTATTTCCATTTCTTTGGGATTAGGGGGTTGTTGATAATCTATCTCATCAAAATTCATTGTGTACGTTACATTTTCTTTCGAAGGAGATGAGATAGAGGTAGGAGAAGATTCTTCCAAATTTTTAGTTGACATAACCATTAGTTTCTCCTATTTTTCCTCTTCCTTGTGGGTAATTATGTATTCATCCATAAATGAAGGTGTAAATTCCAAGGTTCCCTAATCATCATCTAACAATTTAGACACATATTCTTCTACATGTTTATTGGTCTCAAGAGGGTCAATATGAGATTTGGGAATTAAAGTATTCAAAGGACTGGTTCCTTTTTCAAGTTGCAAACAACTCTTAGGCTCAGGGTCTATCTCAACTTGATATACTTTATTGTTATAGACATATTTCATTACGTGATGAAGAGTCGAAGGAACCACATGCATCTCATGAATCCATGGCCTTCCCAAGAGAATATTATATGCAAGATCATAAGGCATGACATGAATAGGAGTTTGCAAGGTGACCACTCTGATGGTTATAGGTAAGGTGATTATACCGAGCGGTTGTTTTGTTGTGTTGTCAAATCCTCTTATAGATAAGGAATCAAGTTTGATTTGTGATTTATCCACACATAAGCAATCTAAAAGCCTCACACTGCACACATTAAGGAAAAAACCATTGTTAATAAGAGTCATTTTAATGCCTATTGTACTATATTGAGAAATATTCATAAAGGCCTCATTTTGTTTCCTTAATTCTAACAAAGGGAGCTCATGTTGATGAAAGGTAATGTCTACATTAAGTGTATTCATTCCTTTTAGAAGAGTTGCCACATCACTTGCATTTGTACTAGGAGGAACCACTATTTGTTGCAAGGTTGTTTGAAGCATTGAATGATAATTGGGTGAGTTTTGAAGAGGATCCCAAAGGGATATCTTTAGGAGAGTATTCTTGAGTTGTTCAACGAGATCATACTCCCTAAGGTGTGAATGTAGGTGAGGACCACTAGGAAAAATAGGATTTGGTAGGGGTAAAGATGTTGGAGGAGGTTGTTGTGGTTGTGGATTATTTTGGGTGTAGTGTGTGTGTGCAACAACATCATGTTGTGGTGGATAAAGGGTAAACTCAGGTTTAGGTGGAGGTTGAGGTTGATGTGAAGGTGAGTAAAGGACAAGTTGAGGTTGAATTACATTGACATCTTTCATTTTTTATTGCTCACAACAAACCTTAGTGGATGGATTGTGTGAGATGAAGTCTTTAAGGGCTTCATCTAACATACCAAATTCATCACTACTAAAAGGTTTGGGAGATAAGTTGTTATGAATTTTTTTAGGTTTGTCATCACAAACCTTAGTGGATGAACTTAGTGAGAGGAAACCTTGTAAGGTTTCATCTAACCTATCTAATTCATCACTACTAAGGGGTTTGGATGATATGGTTGTCCTAAAGTTAACCATTGTTTTGATTGGTTCAGATGATGTTGTGAAGTTTATATTTGTTTTTTTTGTGAAATTGATCTAAATGAGCTAGGAACTAATGTTGAAGATGAACATTGCAAAAATCTAATGCTATTTATGATTTCTATTAAAAGGAATGATACTAATGCCAATAAGTAAAGTAAAATAGGAAATAAAAATATAGAAATAGAGGAATGATTGAACCTAACAGTAATTACAAAAATAAGAAATAGAATGCAAAAAGCAAAAATGCAAAATTTGTACTGGGACTAAGTCGCCCAAGGTGGAAAATTAGTCCTAGTAAGGTAATTTTTTGAGTTTTTTCTAAATTTTATGATGAATATGAATGTGTTAAGTATAGTACCATGCATATCTATAATGTAAATGCAGAAATTTAGTATTATGCAATGAAATGGAATGCAATAATGCAAGCAAAAATGAACTTTTCACTAGTGCGCTTTTGAAAACCCTAGGATGGAGTTTAAACAATGCAATAGCTAATGCAATGCAAATGAAACCTAGGATGCACTTAAAATCATAAGTAAATATGTTCAAAATTTGGGTTCCCCAAAATGTGGACAATGATTTTTAGCCCTTCTAGGGTTTTTCACCTAAAAGGGGAAAGAAATGGTGCCAAAATGCAATTTTCTACACTCAAGATTAATGTAAATGAGATTTATTATGTCTAATTAAGATGCCATAATGCTCTGATCTGAAAATGAAATGATCTAATGATGTAAAACCTAAGAAATATGAAGTGCTAGAAAACACACTGTGATATGCAGAAAGATGAAATGAATGCAATAAAAGATAAAATAAAGATGCAAGATAGAAGTTACACACCTAGAAATTGATGAAGAGCTAACTAGGGACTGCAGAGACCTCTGAAATTCTAAAAAATCTAATTTTTGAGCCAACTGGGACACTTACGCCAAGCTAGGTGACAGTCCCAAATTGGAGAAAGTGCACAGAAAGTTGTTTCTACCAAAAGGGTACCTGAAAATGTAAAAAAAAATGAAAAATAAGTGTAGTGGGACTAAGTCTCCACTAGGGGCGACTTAGTCCACTTTGGATTTTCTGCAAATTTGAAAGTAGAAATGGAAGCCCACAACTTGCACTCTATTTTTTGACAAAAATTTAGATTTGAATCTTCAAACGAAAAACCTTACAAAACAGAAGATATTTTGATTTCTAATGGGGGGTTTTCCTCGGTCAAACCCCTAGTTGGCATTTAAAATTTTTGAAAGACAAAATCTGCATAAAACCCTAGCCCTAAGTGTTGCAGGTATGAGTAAGTTTTGGTGGTGTTGTCATTAATATTGTCATTGATTTCAACACAATTCAGTATGTTGCAGATTGTACATGTATAGCTGAGATGCTACTGAGATGTTGTGAGTACATGGATCTATCTTTATGTTGTTGCAGATGTGTTGCATTGATAAGTTTCCAAGTGCTTTTGAGAAAATTAACAAAGAAGTGAAGTCAGAGTGATGAATGTGTTCAAAATGTGCTCTAGTATGTGCTTCATGTTTCTCATGTGTTGATCCTATTCCTATGTGGATATGAAGATATAATAATGGTGATCTTGTGGTGATATATCCTAAGTTTTAGCTTCTGGTGTGATGTTATCTGAAAGTTATGTTCATCGATGTGTGAATTGTTATGGCATAGTTGATCTTCTATGGACTGAGAGAAATGTTTCTGCTCCACAGTCCTCTATTTCATTTTAGATCTTGCAAATCTGGAATATGTCTTGTGAAGGTATTTTTTTGCTCTAGAAAAGAGGTTTGAAGATTGGTGATCTGGAAGTCATATTTTAGTATTTCAGTGTGAGTTTATACAATCTGGTTGGACTAGTGAAAGGTGTTCAATGTTTGAAGCATATTGCATTTGTTTTGGATGTATCTAAAGAAATCTTAGATTTATTCTCATGTGTAATGAAGGGTGTTGTGGATTTTGCATGTCATCTTCTTGTTGGGAAGCATGTACATCAATGTTCATTTTTATTTTCATTAGGTTTGGCCAACCTGGTGTTTACACTTCATTCAAAGAATAAAATTAATCTGAGGAAGTGTGCGGTTGATCTGAGACATTATTTTTGGTCTTGGTTAAATTTTTTAATTGGTCCACTCTTATTCCTTTCCACCACGGCAATGTTGAGTCACCGACCTATTTTGAATTTATGAAATGAGATAATTATGGCCGACCTTGGAGAAAGTTTCTAAGGATGAGAATGGTATAAAAGCAAGTTGAATTGTGAAGAATTGTATGACAGTGTGATGCAAAGTGACGAAAGTGAGCCACAAATCATATGAATAGAAGTGTGTGTGTGTGTGTGTGAGTTGGGTTTCTGAAGGCAGTGAGATAAAGGTTTTTGTAATCCTTCGAATGTGTGTTAATTGTTGTGGTGGATCTTTTTGTTCTCTTTTGTATATGTAGGCAGTGAGCCTCCCTATTGGATAATGAGTCCTTTTTGTGGATAGTGAGTCCTTTCTATAGGTAGTGAACCTTTGTACTTGGACAGTAAGTCCTCTTCTAGGTAGTGATCCCTTGGCAGTGAACCTCTATTTTATAATCTTTATATTGTGAGTTAACCCTCACCATGGTTTTTCCCTCATTGGGTTTTCCATGTAAGAATCTGGTGTTCATTGTGTTGATTTACTTTTTGTTATTTGTGTTTCATGCTCTTACTTAATAACACAATAGTGTGGTTGTGGAATTGATAAATATTGAAGTTTTAAGTTTGAATTTTGTGACAATTGATTCACCCCCCCTCTTAGTTGTCTTGTGCTTGTTTAACAATTGGTATCAGAGCTTTGGTTCCCTAGCATAGCTCTTAACTGCTTAAGGAAGATTCGATGGTGCATAAGTTGGTGATCCCTATGTTCAATGGAACTGACTACAATGACTTAAAGGGACAGACGAAAGGATATATTATCTCTCTTGGTTTCAAGACCTAGAAGGCTATTGAGACAAAGTATACATTCCTGTTTGGTGGTCTTACTACTGTAGATGAGATCTTTGCTTATGAAGAAAATGAGAAGGCGAAGGATGCTATTTGCAGTGGATTATCTAAAAATGAGTGAACTAAGGTTCTTTCTTTAGATACTGCATATGAGGTTTGGAAGAAGTTGGAAGACATGTATAAAGGAAATGAAAGAGTGAAATTGACAAAGAAGCTGGTGGAAAAGCACAAATTTGAAAATTTGAAAATGGAATACGGTGAGGAATTTACAAGTTTCTTTCAGAGGGTTGAACTGACTACAAGTGAAATTAGAAATCAAGAAGGAAAACTATTAGATGAATATATAATTGAAAAGATCCTGATCACCCTACCAGATTGCTACAGTGATAAGATCTTAGTTATTGAAGAAGTGTATGATCCTAAGAAGTACACTCTAGAATAGTTGTTTGGAAACATGCAAGCATTTGAGTTGAGAAATTTCTGAAAAGAAGACAAGATGGAAGAAAAGAAAGAAATGACATTTAAGGAAATGAAGATTGAGGATGAACGGAATAGTGATGGTGTTGATGAGTTGGAAGAAAACTTCACCAGGAAGTTGAAGAAAGGCACTAGAAAGTATAAAGGTATGTTTCCCTTTAAATGTTTTAGTTGTGGTAATATTAGTCATTATGCTTTAAGATGTCCGAATAGAGTTGCACATATAAATAACAAAGACTATAAGTATAAGTATAGGAAGGATAAGAAATATAAGATGTTGTACTATGTTAAAGAAGAAGCAGGAATTTCTGATGATGAATTTGAGAATGAGGTTGATGATAGTGAATGCTTATTCTTAGTTTTGGAAAGTAAATTTGTATCCACTAACCCTGTAAAATGTGTAAGCAAGAAGGCTCTGGAGAATAAGTGAAATAGGATGGAAGGTACTTTGGTTACCGCTTTTCATGCAAGACAAGATGAATACTATTGGGTAATTGATAGTGGATGTTCTAATTACATGACCGGAGATAAGAGTAATTTCACTAAACTTGAGAAATATGGTGGTCGTTTAGTTATGTTTGGTGATGATTCAAGAGCTAAGATTTGTGGGAAAGGTTTAGTTAGTTTTGATGGAGTGCACAGTACTGATGATGTATATTATGTGAAGGGTTTGAGGCATAACCTTCTGAGTGTTGGTCAGATGTGTAGCAATGGCTTTAAACTTGTGTTTCAGAATAATACCTATGAAATTAGAAAAGGATCCAAAAATGGAGATATGATTGTTGCTAGAAGAACTCATGGAAACATCTATCAGCTAAAGGGAGTTGATGGTCATTATCTTGTATCTCAAATCAGTGAAAGTTGGTTATGGCACCGGAGAATGGGACATGTAAATTTTGATAGCCTTTCAACATCAGTGCAAAGGAGGTTGTTTGAGGACTGCCTAGAATCACAATACCTACTAATGTTATCTGTAGAAGTTATCAATTGGGGAAACATACTAGATGCAACTTTAAGGGAAAAAAGCATTCTACTACTGGAATATTGGAGTTAGTTCATATTGATCTTTGTGGTCCAACTAGAACTGGAAGCCTGAATGGTGACAGATATTTCATGTTGCTTATTGATGATTATACTCGAATGACATGGGTTGCTTTTCTCAGAGAAAAGACTCAGGCCCTAGATAGGTTTAAGGTGTTCAAAGCAAGAGTGGAAAATGAAGTAAATTTGAAAATTAAGTGTTTGAGATCTGATAGAGGTGGATAATTCACTTTTGGTTAATTTGATGCATTATGTGAATAACATGGCAAAAGAAGATTATTTTCTGCTTCAAGAACCCCTCAGCAGAATGGAGTAGTTGAAAGGGAAAATAGGACTATACAGGAAGCTTCTAGAACCATGATGAAAGAATCAAATGTACCGGATGTGTACTGGAGAGAGGTAATACATATTGTTGTCTATGTTCTTAATAGAGTTCAAATCAGATACAATAGCACAAAGACTCCTTTTGAGTTGTGGAATGGTAAGACTCCTACTGCGAATTATTTCAAGATATTTGGAAGCAGATGTTATATCAAAAGAGATGATGAAAATATTGGAAAGTGTGATGCTAGATGTGATGAAGGAATATTTCTTGGACACTCTACTACTAGCAAAGCATACAAATGTTTTAACAAAAGATTGAGAAAGATTATTGAAAGCGCTAATGTGAAATTTGATGAAGACATATGAAGACCTATTGAGATAAGTGAAGTTGAACCTGATGATCCTATATGTGGACATGTATCTAAAGAAAACAAGAAGGAAGAAGAAGAGAAAAAATAAAAAGTAGAAGAAGAAGAAGAAGAAGAGAATGAACCAGAACCTGTTGTTAGGACTCCTAAGTATGTACAGAAGAATCATCCGAAGGATTAGATAATTGGAAATAAAAGTGAAGGTGTGAAGACAAGAAGCAGAGTTGCAGCTGAGATAAATTTGTGTCTACTTTCTAAAATTGAACCCAAATCTGTAAGTGAAGCATGTGAATATGAGAGTTGGATGAGAGCTATGAAAGAAGAGTTGCAGCAGATAGAAAAGAATCAAACATGGGAACTAGTCCCTAGGCCTGTGAATAAAAATGTGATTATTTTGAAATGGGTGTTTCAGAATAAGCTAAATGAAAGTGGAGAAGTTAAAAGGAATAAGTTAAGACTGGTATGCAAAGGATATTCACAAGTTGAAGGTATAGATTTTGAAGAAACATTTGCCCCTGTAGCTAGAATGGAAGCTATTAGGATGTTTCTGGAGTTTTCTATCCACAAGAACTTCAAAGTGAATTAGATGGTTGTTAAGTCTACATTTCTTAATGGTGAACTAGAGGAAGAAGTGTATATGGAGCTACCTAAAGGGTTTTAGTTGTCTAACAAACCAGACATGGTTTGTAAGTTTAAGAAGGAATTGTATGGACTGAAGCAGGTTCCCAAAGCTTGGTATGCAAGATTGGATAGATACCTGACAAAACAAGGATTCAACAAAGGTTTTGTTGACAACAATCTTTACTTCAAAGTGCAAGGTAAAAAAATGTTGATAGTAGTTGTATATGTTGATGACATCATTTTTGGTGGAAACGAAGGAATGTGAGAGATCTAGAAAGAATTTGAGATGTTTATCATTGGTGAACTAATTTTTTCCTTGGTCTACAAGTGAATCAAACTAATAAAGGGATATTCATTTCACAATCTAAGTATGTAAAAGAACTGTTAAAGAAGTTTGGGATGGATGATTCCAAACTGGTTTGTACTCCTATTGTAACCAGATGTAAACTAGGCAAAGATGATGAATCTACTAAGACTGATCAGAGCAAATATAGATCTATGATTGGTGGACTATTATACCTTACTGCTACCAGACCGGATATTATGCATGTAGTATGTTTAGTTGCCAGATTCCAAGCAGATCATAGAGAAGCACATGTTACAATTGTAAAGAGGATATTTAGATATCTTAAAGGTACATTGAATTATGGATTATGGTACCCTAAGAGTGATGATTTCACCCTGAGTGCTTATACAAATTTTGATTGGGATGAATGTGTAGATCACTGGAAGAGTACCAGTGGTGGTGCTTTCTTTCTTGGAAAAATATTAGTTTCATGGTTGAGTAAAAAGCAAGACTTAGTTTCTTTATCCACTGCAGAGGTAGAATATATTGTTGTAGCATCCTGTTGCACACAGGTTTTGTGGATGAAGCAAACACTGAAATACATTGGTGTCGTATGTGATGAGTCTATTTCTAATTTTTGTGACAACACAACTGCAATAAATATTTCAAAGAACTTGATTATGCATTCAGAAATAAAATAAATATCTATCAAGTATCATTTTTTAAGAGACAAAGTGTTGGAGAATGAAGTTAGGTTGGAGTATGTGACAACAAAGGAACAAATTACAGACATATTACTAAGGCTCTTTTGAAGGATACTTTTGAACATCTTAGGGAGATGTTGGGGGTCATTGGCCCTCCTAACTAAGTGCACATGAAGGTGCATGAGTCTAGTGAATTCACAGATTCTTCATTTATTTGGACTAACAGATGGGTCTACTCCGTAGGGGGAGTAGAAAAGGTTTTCATTGTTACAGTTGAGTGTGCTCCTAAGGGGGAGTGATCAGAGTTGTTGGTCTTTTCCATTGATCTCAAAGGGGGAGAGAAAATCATGTGAAAAATAGTTGCAGAGGAAGAGAAGATGTTCTCCTAGGATATTGTGTAAATTGTTTGTCTTTGATGGTTTTTCACATCATGTGTTGCCATCAATGATAAAGGGGGAGATTGTTGCAGGTATGAGCAAGTTTTGGTGGTGTTTTCATTGATGTCAACATAGTTCAATATGTTGTAGATTGTACATCTATAGCTGAGATGTTGCTAATATGTGTGAGTACAAGGAGCTATCTTTATGTTGTTGCAAATGTGTTGTGTTGATAAGTTTCCAAGTTCTTTTGAGAAAATTAATGAAGTGAAGTCAGAGTGTTGAATAATTCAAAAAGTGCTCTAGTATCTTCTCTATGTTTCTCCTGTGTTGATCCTATGCCTGTTTGGATCTGAAGATCTGATAATGGTGATCTTATGGTGATATATCCTAAGTTTTAGCTTCTGGTGTGATGGTATGTGAAAGTTATGTTCACTGGTGTGTGAATTGTTTTGGTAGAGTTGATCTTTTGTGGACTGAGAGAAATGTTTTTGCTCCACAGTCCTCCTCTGCTTCGTTTCAAATCTTTCAGATCTAGAATATTTCTTGTGAAGTTATTTTTTGTGCTCTAGCAAAGAGGTTTGAAGATTGGTGATCTGGAAGTCATATTTTAGTATTTCAGTGTGAGTTTATATAGTCCAGTTGGACTGGTGAAAGGTGTTCAATGTTTGAAGCATATTGCATTTATTGCTGATGTATCTAAAGAAATCTTAGATGTATTCTCATGTTTAATGAAGCGTGTTGTGGAGTCTGTGTATCATCTTCTTGTTGGGAAGTGTGTACATCAATGTTCATTTGTGTTTTCATTAGGTTTGGCCGACCTGGTGTTTACACTTCATTTAAAGAATAAAATTAATTTGAGGAGTGTGGTTGATCTAAGACATTATTTTTGGTTTTGGTTAAATGTTTTAATTGGTTCACTCTTATTCCTTTCCACCGCGGGAATGTTGATTCATCGACCTATTTTGAATTTATGAAATGAGATAATTGTGGCTAACCTTGGATAAAGTTTCTAAGGATGAGGATGGTATAAAAGCAAGTTGAATTGTGAAGAATTATATGACAGTGTTGTTGGAACTATAAATTTTGAGCTTTTTCACATGTTTCCCATAACCTTAAGTTTCCATTGGAATCCTTTTCATAAATGTAGGGGTTTATTTTCATATAATTTTGCTCATATTTTTCCCATGTTTCCCATCGAATCCATTAAGTTACGCATCTTTTTCATTCTAGTGCCTATCGGCGTGAGTTCATTAGGCTCTCCCCGATCCATGTTGTGTCTTCTGCTAGCAAAACGTCTGTGTTGCCTATCGGCAAGACGTTTTAATGTCATGGTGACTAAATTTCATTCACTGGCAGTTATCAGCATAACAGTTTCATCATCTCAGTGACTGGAGTGTTCATATCAGCATGAGTCAGGATCATTAGTGTAATGCTTCACTGAACGTGTCATGTTTCACCGACCCGTGTTTGAAAGACACATATCGGCATAGGATTCATATTCGGGTGAAGGTCATAGTGAAATATGAATGTCTTGTTGAAAGGCATATCAAAGGTTCTATCGACAAAGGATTGAGGCATCGATATAATGTCATGGCGATCTCCACATGTCATACCGACTGTGCACAAGTATTCATTTAGGCCAAATTGATGAGTATCAATGTAAGGTCACAGCGAAAACATTTTGTCTCTCTGAAATGTTTCGGCCAAGCTAAAGGTTTTCGGTAGGTGGTCTTGGCGATTGAGCATTGTCTTACCGACTGGCGACGAGGAATGTACATTGGTGAGACTAAAGTATATCGGAGTAGTGTCTTGTCGATAAGATGTGAAGGGGGTCATCAGCGATAGGTGGACTCAGTCAGTAAGAAAACTGAAATGTCTTGGTGATCTATGGAGAGGTGGTCTTCGGTGAGACTTTCAACGAAATCAGGGTGTTTCACCGATAGAGCACATCGGGATAAGTCTCAACAAATGATTGATGAAGTCTTATGCACTGTGGCCAACATAAAAATTCCTAATTGCAATTGTTTGTCGATATTGGAATATGAAACGATGTGCCTGTTTGGATACTGATGTATAAATAATCACTCTCAATTGTAAATGAGGTAGTAGGTAGAATAGGATAGAGAATAGAAGATATGGTGGAACACCATGTTTCACAGGACTGAGATTCTGATGCATGTTTTGAAGCTATGGAGATATCAATGAAAATCATCTAATTTGTTGGCGTATTCTGGTGTAAATTATTGTGTTGTGCTGATTGAAAGAATTATTTAAGTTGTCTCTAAGATTGATGTTGTTTGATTATTTAAATTAGCATAACATGCTTATGTCTGGTTTATCAGTATGAATTTGTCGTATCTATGTGGTTGATTGATAGGCTCTTTCAGGGAAGGATTAAATCCTTTTAATTAATCACAGTAATCAAGGAATTTCATTTAGATCAGTAAGAAGAACTTAGTAATCACAATCTTGCATGTTTATACTAGTTATAAACAAAATATGCCAAACAATTTGAATAATCTCCAGAAAGAAGTCAGTTGTCAAAGATTTCATTTGATTTCGTATATTATATAAGGCACTGGTCTCATCGTTTCCACCATTCAGTTTCATTCATACTCTTTACATTTGTTAATTGATCATATTAGGGTTTAGTCTTCATTATAGTATACAATATATATCAGGTTTGTTATTTTGTCCATTCCAATATGCCATCGTGGACAAATCATGTCATGAAGAGAAGATCAATAGTCAAGTCTACTTCATTTGTTATAGGTTCACCCGCCTAGGTCTAGCAGCGCCTGGAGAGTAGAAGGTTTAATTGTTTCAAACCTTGTTCTGTTACCCTAAAACGTCGTGAAAGCTTGGCAACCTTTCATGGTTCAAACCTGCATTTTTGAGAGCTAACAAATTGGCGACTCTGCTGGGGAAACATATCAGAAAATTTGGTTGAAGACCACATTATAGAGTCATTAAAGAAAAGGTTATAATTTGAGAAGATTCAGAAGGGGTGATTCCGTTGGGGAAAAGATCAAAAGTAATCATTTTCCTACTTTTGGAAAAGTAGGTGGCGACTGTGAAAGAAACATTGCATTTGTTCAAATATGATAGGAAAAAGATCCTCAATGATCTGAAAATGGAGGGTAATCAAGGTGGACCTATTGATCATGACACTCCTCAAGTTGATTATGAATCTTTAACTTTTGAGGAGGTCAAAGCACCATATGAGTATTAGAGAAAGGAAATAGAAGAATGGCAGAGGAAAAGGCTACAATTGGACTAGAATGAATATACAGATGTAGGAAGATATTGGGCCCCTCAAGCACCTGATATTACAAATGGAAATTTCTACAATGGAGGCAATACATATCATGCACAGTAGAGCACTTATCCTCCACAACCATTAAAGCAAGAAAATGCTTATCCTGTCTGGACAAAGATTGGAAAATTATCAAGAATGCCAGTGCGATCAGTGTCAAATGCAATTGGAAATTATCAAGAATGTCAATGTGATCAATGTCAAGGGCAACACAATTCTGATTCACTTGGAGATATTAGCCAGAATCTGTAACAAGGTATGTATCAAAACCAACAATCTAGAGATGATGAATATTTCAAAAGTCTTTGGGATGCTTTTCTTGACATAAGGAGGTATGGTGGAGAATATTTCACTTCTCTGTACAATAGAATGAGAGAAATTTGTATACAGTTACCTTCTCACCATAGGCCTACAAGGACCATGTTTACTAAGCAATTCATAAAGTTATGGGAGCCTAATTTAGTTCATTGGTTAGAATTATCAATACAGCAAGTTTGTGATCACTTGAATAAGTTCATTGATGCCATGGAGAGGAAAGGGTATGGGGACACTACCAATGTTGATTCTAATTGTTGTATTTCTAATGAGTATAGAGGAATTGATCAAGCAATGCATCCAATAGATGATGAGGTATGTGCAAGTCAGTATGATTCCTATGATAGCTTGCATAATAAAGATGAAGGTACAAGATATCTCTCTTGCTTGACAAATTGTGACAAGGAGAGTAGTGTGTGTTATGAGGGATCAAATGAGTGTTCAGATTTTGAAGATACACCTGAGGATTTTGATCTGCAGCAAGGGGATCCTTTTACCTCTTATGAGGATCAGGATGAAGAGGCAATGGGAAATGTCGATAGTGAATTTACAATGCCTCTAGCTATAGTTGAAAGCTACAACGATACATGCGATGAAGAGGAGGGTTGTAAATTTGAGAATGGTTTCCAAAAATTTTTAGGCCCATGGCATGATGAAGATTTAAAAGAAGATCAAATAATTTTTTGCAAAGGTTTTCCCCAAAATGAATTTCAGGTATTTTCAGATCCACTTGATGTTGAGCAAAAGGTATTTTTAGATAAACAAAGTGATGTGTCAAGTTATGGAACAAGTGACTGTGCTCGTAATTTTTCATTCTTAGTTGATCATGGGCCTCTTTTTGATGATGAAAAAAGTGATGAGTATGACTATAATAATGAAAATGTGGAAACGTGTTTACTCAGCTGTGAGCAAATTTCAGATTTACTGACTCTTGACTATTAGAGATATACACATGAAGTTGATCTTGAAGTTCTTTATCCAACTTGCATTTGTTTTGATAGTGAAATTTTTTTGTGCAATGATTCATATGATTCTCAGTGCCTTTTTCAAGTTGATAGTGAAACCTTTGAGGTTGGCCAAATGCATGTGTCTGTTCAGAATGAGGTATGTGTTTTTGAAATTTCTAACTCATGTGGAGAATTCATTTGTCTGTATACCAAGGATGATAATGTTCCAGATTTGATTGGTTCATATATGCTTAATATTGAAGGTTTGAGTCATAGGGGTATCAAAGAAATGCAAAGGGTTTCAGATTTGCTTGTTTCAGACAATGTTGGTCTGACAAATTTTTTTGTTTCTCAAGAGGGGCACTTTGATTGTGAAATTTTAATACAGCTGAGTGAATGCTTTATGATCCATAACAGTGAGAAAGATAATAAGGAATATTGTATTTCATATGCATGCATCTTGAATGTTGAAAATAACAGGGGTTTGTCCCAAGATGTTGAAGAATTTGAACTACAGGATGGTGTAGGGATTTTGGGCCAAACTGAGCATGATGATACTCTAAGAACTTGCAATAACAGTGACAGGAAGGATTGCATGAGTATCTTCGGGAAGAATATGATGAACTCAACACAAAACCAGGTGTTTGACAGGGGAAGGCTTGGTTTGAGTTTCAGTTTATAACAGCTCATGAAAGGTGAAATTGAAACATGGAGGATTGAGGGTTGCCAGTGCATGGACAACTCTTGTGTATCCTCTCTAAATTTCTTTTCCATGCATAGTATTTTAGGGTTTTGGTGCATTTCCATTTTGCATTCACCTCCATCTTGCATTCATTCCTTCATGCTTCATTTCCATTTCCATTCAACTCACTGGCTCATTTTGTGTTTGGTATGGTCTACTCACCCAAAGATTCTGGATCCTTGCAATGATTTGACTATCATTCATCCCCAGATGGAGCCACTATTGGAACTATAATTTTTTGAGCTTTTTCACATGTTTTCCATAACCTTAAGTTTCCATTGGAATCCTTTTTATAAATGTAGGGGTTTATTTTCATATCATTTTGCTCATATTTTTCCCATGTTACCCATAGAATCCATTGAGTTACGCATCTTTTGCATTCTGGTGCCTATCGGCGTGAGTTCATTAGGCTTTCCCCGATCCATGTTGTGTCTTCTGCTAGCAAAACGTATGTGTTGCCTATCGGCAAGGCGTTTTAATGTCATGGCGACTAAATTTCATTCACTAGTAGTTATCAGCATAATAGTTTCATCGTCTCGATGATGGGAGTGTTCATATCGGCATGAGTCAGGATCATTGGTGTAATGCTTCACCAAATGCATCATGTTTCACCGACCCATGTTTGAAAGACACATATCAACATAGGAGTCATATTCGGGTGAAGGTCATAGTGAAATATGAATGTCTTGTCGAAAGGCATATCAAAGGTTCTATCGGCAAAGGATTGAGGCATCAATATAACATCACAGCGATCTCCACATGTCATACCGACAGTGCACAAGTATTCATTTCGGCCAAATTGATGAGTATCGGTATAAGGTCATAGCAAAAACATTTTGTCTCTCCGACTAGCGCATGTGGAAATGTTTCGGCCAAGCTAAAGGTTTTTGACAGGTGGTCTTGGCGATTGAGCATTGTCTTACCGACTAGTGACGAGGAATGTACATCGGTGAGACTAAAGTATATTGGAGTAGTGTCTTGCCGATAAGATGTGAAGGGGGTCATCAGCGACAGGTGGACTCAGTCGGTAAGAAAATCGAAATGTCTTGGCGATCTATGGAGAGGTGGTCTTCGGCGAGAGTTTCAACGAAATCAGGGTGTTTCACCGATAGAGCACATCGGGATAAGTCTCAGCAAATGATTGATGAAGTCTTATGCACTGTGGCTGACATGAAAATTCCTAATTACAACTGTTTGTTGATATTGGAATATGAAACGATGTGCCTGTTCGGATACTGATGTATAAATAATCAATCTCAATTGTAAATGAGGTAGTAGGTAGAATAGGATAGAGAATAGAAGATACGGTGGAACACCATGTTTCATAGGGCTGAGTTCTAATGCATGTTTTGAAGCTATGGAGATATCAATGAAAATCATCTAATTTGTTCGCGTATTCTGGTGTCAATTGTTGTGTTGTGCTGATTGAAATAATTATTTAAGTTGTCTCTAAGATTGATGTTGCTTGATTATTTAAATTAGCATAACATGCTTATGCCTGGTTTATCAGTACGAATTTGCCATATCTATGTGGTTGATTGATAAGCTCTTTCAAGGAAGGATTAAATCCTTTTAATTAATCACAGTAATCAGGGAATTTCATTTAGATCAGTAAGAAGAACTTAGTAATCACAATCTTGCATGTTTATACTAGTTATAAACAAAATATGCCAAACAATTTGAATAATCACCAGAAAGAAGTCAGTTGTTAAAGATTTCATTTGACTCTGTATATTATATAAGGCACTGGTCTCATCGTTTCCACCATTCAGTTTCATTCATACTCTTTACATTTGTTAATTGAGCATATTAGGGTTTAGTCTTCATTATAGTATACAATATATACCAGGTTTGTTATTTTGTCCATTCCAATCTGCCATCGTGGACAAATCATGTCATGAAGAGAAGATCAATAGTCAAGTCTGCTTCATTTGCTATAGGTTCACTCGCCTAGGTCTAGCAGCGCCTGGAGAGTAGAAGGTTTAATTGTTTCAAACCTTGTTCTGTTACCCTAAAACATCATGAAAGCTTGGCAACCTTTCATTGTTCAAACCTGTGTTTTTGATAGCTAACAAGTGTGATGCAAAGTGACAAAATTGAGCCACAAATCATATGAGCAGAAGTGTGTGTGTGAGTGAGTTGGGTTTCTGAAGGTAGTGAGATAAAGGTTTATGCAATCTTGTGAATGTGTGTTCATTGTTGTGTTGGATCTTTTTGTTCTCTTTTGTATCTGTAGGCAATGAGCCTCCCTGTTGGACAGTGAGTCCTTTCTATGGATAGTGAGTCTTTTTGGTAGGCAGCGAGCCTTTGTACTTGGACAATGAGTCCTCTTCTAGGTAGTGAGCCCTTAGCAGTGAGCCTCTATTTTATAATCTTTATATTGTGAGTTAACCCTCGCCGTGGTTTTTCCCTCATTGGTTTTTCCATGTAAAAATATGGTGTTCATTTAGTTGATTTACTTTCTATTATTTGTGTTTCATGCTCTTACTTAATAATAGAATAGTGTGGTTATGGAATTGATAAGTATTAAAGTTTTAAGTTTGAATTTTGTGACAACTGATTCACCCCCTCCTTTTAGTTGTCCTACACTTGTTTAACACTAAGTGTGTCTAATACTAGGAAAATTTTAAATGAGATAGAAAACTATTTCTAATGTGCTAGAATGAGGTGAATAAATGACACTTGAATGATGTAAGACTTCAATGCAAGAAACCCTAAAACACTTCAAATGAATGTCAATGACATGCAACATGTAATGCAAACCTCAAGTCTGAAGATAGGAAGAACATGGAAGATGGAATCACTTTGAAAACAAGTCATTAAGTGTGATTTGATGGCTAGTTGCATCTCCTCAACCTAGATTTCTCCATGATTCAGCATAGGCATCCATGGTCACTCCTTTACAATGTAAGATCTTGGACAAAAGGTGAGATTGAAGACCTACAAAAACCCTAGTTTGTTGCCTCTAAGCTTCAACTTTGATGTAGAAATGCTATTGAATCTTCTTGTGAAAGATACTTTGCTCTTGACTTTTGATTTTTGCTTTGTGAAAATGACTAGGAGATGTGAAAAATGACCTAAAAACATGTATTTATAGGCATTAACACCAAATTACTCAATATTTTATCATAGGCCGACATCCCTCACAAATTTGAACTAGGTTGGTGATTTTTTGCTCAAAAGTGGAAAACACCCCAAAAAGGACTAAGTCGCCACCTTGGGCGACTTAGTCCCACCAAATTTTTTTTTGGTAGGTTTCACAAAATTTGAGTGCTTTGAGTGGTATTTTTTAGGATTTAAGTGGTTTGTGAGTGAAATAGGCCTTAAGGTCCAAAATTATGAGCATTAGGGGACTATAAATTTAGTTTTTAAGGGGTGATTGAAAAAGATGTCTAAAGTGGGATAGGTTTACCACAAAATTGTCTCTTTCTTCAAGAGTATACAATTTTTGGTGACACAACCTGAAACATTAAAAGTCACATATAAATTACTTAAACGGTACAACAAAACTTTTTGGTTTCATAATTAATGAGCATTTGGTCAATTTTGTTTTAGGGTTGAGCATGTTTCTGATTTGAGTATCATTTTGCTCGTGTGCTTCAGGGTGGGTGCAAAAAGATGGGTAGCCAATTTGTGGCCAACTTTTTTAAAAAGTTTTGAAAGTTCATAATGCGAGTGTGTTATAATGCGAGCGCGTTATAACGTGAGCACATGATAACGCACTCACATTATGGCTTGGTGTGCTGAGCTTGAGGCTCAGCCACAACAAGCCCATAATGCAAGCATGTTATAACATGAGCACATTATAACATGCTCACATTATGACCTATTAAAAGCAAAAAAAAAAGAAATCAAATTCATTTTAACTTGTCACTGTGTTTTTTTTTCTTGCCCACGACCAAAACCCCAATTTTTCGCGCTCGTGTTCTGGGAGGAGCCATTTTGCAAAATTATTCATCAATGGTTGTTTCATCGCTAGGATGTTGCCATGTCGACGAGGAGGTCTAAGAGGTAAGGGTTGTTTGTTTTTTTATTTGAATTTGCTAGTTTCAGGTTGTTTTTTATATTTATTTTTTGAATTTTTAGGGGATGTTAATCAACCTGCAAACTCTCCTCAAAACCCTCAACAAGCATAGCAACAACAAGAGGAACAAAATCCTCAACAAGCACAACAAGAACAACAACAAAAAAATCCTCAAGTTAATCAACCACAACAAAAATCTCCTTCACCAATCCATCAACATCCTCCTGGCACTCAAAAAAACTTAATGAGTGAAATTGAGAACAATAAAAAAAAATTAAGGATTTAATCAGGAGGTTGAATGATCAAAACGGTTCAATTGTGGAAAGAATAACCCTGGAAACTTCATTGAAAGAAATTTTAAAACATGTAGATTCAATCAACAAACAATTAACTAATTGGCAAGATAGGAGGCAAGCGGCTAGGGCTTATTACCAGGATAAATTATCATATAAAGATGTAAAAGACTTAAAAATTATAAAAGGTGATTTGTGCTCATTATTCACTAACCAATGGTCAAATTCAAATCTTACCCTCAATGCGAAGAGGTTTCCTATTCATTGGTGCCACCACCAACATATTAGGAACTTTTTTTGGGATAAGTGGTACATGGTTTTTGATTACCCACCATGCAACAATTGTGAAGTCTTGCAGTATTTCCTTAGGAAACTATACTGCGAGTTCATCTTGAACAAAATCCCAAATTATTTTGATATGAGGGATTTCTAGGGGAGAGGTAGGGGGTTGGCTCAAGATAGACTCGGTGCATAGCAGGGTCCTACACGGCAAGGGAGATGACCTCTCGCTAGGCTACCTCATGAGCACATCGTTATCCCTTCCATCACGAAGGAGAGTGCTGACATAGACTTTGTAGGCCATCAGCTCTTTGACCCAGAGTGTCATCTAGCATGCCATCCCTATTCTACAGTGCCATCCAGGGGAGTCTTCAAGTGGTGGGCTTCGATCCCATTTGTGTCAATTTTGTAGGGTGACTTGTTCATATGACCCCACGGACACTCAGGAGGCTGCTACGCGGGATCCGTCTGTAGCTATGGAGATGGAAAGGGCAGTTGACATTTTGCATGAGGCCTATGGCATTGATACTTAGGTAAAAGTTAGCATGTTCATTGAATTTAATTTATTAAATTTTTATTTTGAAATGCAAGATTAACTAATTTAGTTTTATGATTTTAATAAAATTGCACGGTCACAGTGTTGATATTGGATACACCAGCCCTACACCTACTTATTTCTCCACTACACCTACTGTTGAGTTATGTAACTAGTAAACAATTAAAAATTGATTACATGTTAATAGCATTGTTTAATGAATGGTATTTTAATATGTGATTTTGGGTGTTGAATAGGCTAATATTGGAGGTTTTGAGGGAACACCTCCCAATGCCAGTGGATTTAGTCAAACCTACATGTAGGTAATAGAATAAAGAGTTTAACTAATGAATTCTACTTAATAGATTTGTGTAGTTTATATTCATATCATTGATTACATTGCATTTCGCATCTTTCAAACTCAAAGCATTACTTCACATTCCATAACTAATAACTAGATGTTGATAGATGACAAAATTTCAACTACAATATAGTTGTTTAGAAAGTCAATATAATTAGTGTTGCAATTACTTCACATAGCATAAGTAATAAGTAGGAGCAACTTCCAATTGCATTTTCTTTTCATGACATTCCATGAGACTACTTTTTACTAAGGCATATTTTCAAACAGTTGACTGCCTTGTCTATGTTATGGATGCTTGGAAGGAATATATGAAAGAATAATAGTAAGCAATAGCATAGACAAGGCAACAAGTTGTTTGAAAAAATGTCTCAAAGAAATGCGGTCTCATGGGACCCAACTTCTTTGAGGCACTTTTTCAAATAGCTCACCGCATTTTCTATGCTACCACATTTTCCATACATGTATACCAAAGCATTTTATCAAATAGTTCATTTCCTCACTGCTATGGCTAAAAGCTTAAAAAATGTGCTTTCCAACAAACTATGGATGCTTGGAAAAAATATATCAAATCATAATAGTAAACAATTGCATAGACAAGGCAGATAGTAGTTTGAAAAAATGCCTCAAAGAAATGTGCTCTCATGGTGATGGAATTACAAGGCAGATAGTAGTTTGAAAAAATGCCTCAAAGAAATGTGCTCTCATGGTGATGGAATTCCATTCCATCACCATGAGACCACATTTCTTCAAGGAATTTCTTCAAATAGCTCACCACCTTTTATATGATACCACATTTTCCATACATGTGTACCAAAGCATTTTATCAAACTACTCACTTCCTTGTTGCTATCCATGCTAAAAGCCTAAAATAGGCACTTTCCAACAAACTATGGATGCTTGGAAAAATTTCTATCAAAGCATAATAGTAAGCAATAATACCTTAGAGAAGGAAACAAACTGTTTGAAAAAATGCCTGAAAGAAATGTGGTCTTATCGTGATGGAATGCCATGATGTGCATTTTTTTGTAATGGCATTCCATCACCATGAGACCCCATTTCTTTGAAGCATTTTTTCAAACAGTTCACTACCTTCTCTATGCCACCACAGTTATCATACATTTCTACAAAAGCATTTTATCAAACAGTTAACCGACTTGCTGCTATGGGTAAAAGCCTAAAAACACATGCTTTCAAACAATATATGGATAGGGAAAATAGTAATCATGATAGTCAGAAATATATAGTTTAATAAGCACTCATAATTTTATTCATTATCTCATACATTATAAGTCATGACGTGGATCGCTATTGTAGTTTTTTTGATTGAATAATTTGTTGTTTTATTTTCAGATATTGCAAGCGGAAACACCTTTGAATGTTTAGATGGAAATGGAAATCAGTGTTTTATCTGCTATAGAATCCTCGATGGGTTTGACAAGGGAGGTATGAGGTAAATTACTTAATTTCAATTTGCATTCATTGTTATAGATTTAGTTAGTGAAAAATCAAACCATTATTGATTCGTAGTTTAATTTCTATTTGGATGGTTTATACAGGGCTTCAGCATGGGCATTTGAATATTTACCTCGTGGAGAGTGATCATCAGATGGCAATAAGTGATTATTTTGTTAAATATATCATTTTTTTAATGTAATTTCTATATATTAATGTCTTTACTTCTTATTGTAATAGATAAGACTTGAGCAAGAACTAAACCATAGGAGGAGCACCAGGAGCGTGGAGAGTGATGAATTTTGATTCCAAATCCCTTTGTTGTATTCCTATATGGCATTTTTGTACATATTTTGTATTGGATATATTTGACATTGTATGCCTAAATGGCATTCTCGTAAACATATATGGCTATTCTGTACCTATATTTTATAATTATATTAACATATATTGATGTATGCCTACATAATATTTGGTTAATACAAATCTTTTTTATCGATGGTGTCCATATTTGCATTATAAATCCATGGTTCAATAGATATGAGTTACGTGTATTCAAGTGTATACTTTACAACTTACGTGTATTCCAATGTATACTTTGCGATTTACGTGTTTTCATGTGTATACCTTGTATTCATGCATATACTCTGTATTAATTTGCGTATACTATGTATTCATGTGTATACTTTAAGGCTTACGTGTTTTTGAGTACTTGTACTTCCCTTATTCACATGTACATGCTTGACTTATTGTATACTTATTAATTGGTTAGCACTAGCATTGATCATTGTTGTCCTTCATGGTTTGTCTTGAATATTAATTGATTGATGCTAAAAAACTTTATTAGTCGATGCTAAACAACTTCAATATTTCTAGGAATACTAGTAGAGTTACAAATTCCAAAATTGCACAAATTGAAAAGAATATAATAAATTTAAATAAATGAACTGATTATTAACTTGATAATTGATTAATAATGAGCATAAAATATATCAAGAGATGAGCCTTCTAGAATGGCAACTGCCAACTAGAAAATAGGCAAAGCATTCCCAATACTTTGAAAGTAATAATCCACCCAAAATTGCAACAAGAGAGAAGTGATGCAAAGCAGGTATGCCTTCAATTACCAATCACAAATTCAACTGATTTGAACAAGCCTTCAATCTCCAAAACCCTGACTAGGGTGATTCCCTTCACAACTTCACTATTTGCCTTCTAAGTCTACAAACCTAGTTTCTTGGACCTATCTCACAACTCAACTCTCAAACCCATTAACCAATTATATTTTCAGACACCCTTTAAGGCATACCAAAACATATCTCAAAAGCTCATATAACTCTTTTGCAAAAAATCCCTCAAATTGATGCTTCTACATTGTCCCCTTAAGCCAAATAGGCCTAATTTACAAAGAAACTCTCCTCTAAACAATATTCTAACCCAAAATACCTACATGGAAAATCATTTACCAGTCTATAAAACCACCAAATCTACAACTTTTATCCAATGAACTGCTCACTAAGTCCTTTTTTTACAAAACCCTCATTTTTAGCAAGTTACAAAGGGGTTTACTGAAAATCCCACTTCCCAACTTCTTTACACTTCACCAATGCATCAAGCATGCTTCAAATGGCCTGCACATGCTTAATCTATCACCAAAATTTGTTTCCCCAAGATTTTTCCTCACCTATTCACCTTTAACCATCAAATTTCACTTTGTAGACATGTAAAATATACTGATTGACATTGCACATCTGATCCTAATTTAACTAGCACCGCTTCATCCTGAATCATCCCTCTGTCTAACCATTTAATCGAATAGCTCTTATTTGATTAAATTCATCAATTTTCCTCTCTTAATTAAATAAATCATTTATCTTATTAAATTAATCCTCTGATGTCTATTTAATTAAATAATTTATTTTATTTGATTAAATCTCTAAAGCCATCTTATTAAATTAAATAAATTAAACCTTATTTGATTTAATCTAACATCATCCCCTTTAGTTAAATAAATCAAAATCTTTATTTAACTAAGTCTAAATCATTTTCCTCTCAAGTTTGATTTATTTAAAATCCTTAAACCTAAGTCAAAATTGTCAAATCACCTAACATCATCTTAATTTTATCAAATCCTGATTAAATCTAATCTTAATCCATGTCCCATCCTCTAGCTTTTTCCACTTTCACATGAAAATACATTTAATTAATTTATTAAATCCCTATTTTCTCTCAACTTGGAATCTTTAGGGGAATATTCTTCCAAATTTGAAAATCCCTCCAAGTAGATTTGTCCTTCCAACAAGGCATTTATTTCACCATACAAGTCCTTTTTCCTTGATCCAAGTGGCTATAACTCCATTTGACTCTCCCTCCACCTTGTCATTTCACTAATTTCATTTATGGGCACATTCATCAAAATGTGCACATCCTTTGCCCATTCACATCTTGACAAGTGGCACTTGCCCATTGGATGTTGAATGATCCCACATTGCTTCATTTTGATCATTCCTCCATCTTGTCTTTCTATAAATAGAGAGGCTTTCTTTTTTTTTATCATCCACAATTTGAGCAAGTTTACTATACTCAATTTCATCTTCAAGCATCACCATTTTCATCAATTTTATCAAGGTCTTAGCTAGGTTATGCAGATTTTTCATCATGGAGCTCAATTGAATCTTCAACAAAGTGGATCACTCATCAACATTGCATCATAGGAGTTGGAAAAGGGCCAATTTTCACATCAAATTGACACCAATTCCCCCATGGGATTGAGTGTTTGCATATTAAAATAGGATTTCATTCCTTTCTTGGTTCATTATCTCCATTTTCTTTCCTATTTGAACTTTGCAAATGAATTTCATGGGGAATCTTGATTCTTGCTTGTATTTGATCTAACATTGTGTTTGTTTATTGTGTTTGTGCAGGTCTAGGATTGGGGTTCTACATTTGGCACTAGAGGGAGGGTAAATCTCAAGTTCAACAAATCATGTTTTCTAGCAAAATTTTGTGCTTTTTTTCTTCTTTTTTGTGTCAATAGGGAATTGTGACACTATCAATCCAGTGGCACCATAGAGCACCGCTATCAGTTTAGTGGTGCCATACAGTGACGCTTCAAACTACAAACCACATTGCTCATCCTTTCCTGTCCAGAATTTAAATTTGTAAACTACAACGTTGGTCTAGTTTTTTGGCGCTAGGTTTTCAAACTTCAAATTGCACCGCTGAGCAAAATGGTGCCACCATCATGCTCTTTTTTCTATTGTAGAATGCCTCGTGCAGATTTAGCGGCACTATACAGCACCGCTAAGTCCTTCAAACAACATTGCATATGCGGGTTGCACGGCTAGGATGGAGTAAAAAGTCAAGTTTCATTTTTTTTTCACATGTGCTCTTTTGTTTTTTGATCATTTGAGTTACTAACTAGTTTTCAAACCTCTATTTTATAGTTCTAATCAGTTTTTACAAGTTGGTATAATTAAGGTGAAGAAGGAAAATGAAGTTTAAGGTTGCACTATGGCATTATTCTCTCATTATATCAAGTGTTTTTTAACACTTTTGTGTTTGTTTAACACTTTTGGAGAATTCATAGTCTCTTTTAAGGATTTTTTACCTTTTATTCTCTTAGGATATACTAAATTTCTTTTGGGCTCTAAAAAGAACACTACAAAAGCTTTCAATTTTTGCTACAAAGGGTTAAAAAGAACTTTAGGAAAATCTACTAGATTTTGTTTAAGGTATAATACCATCGAAAAGATTTATGCACTTCTCTCAAGCCTCACAGCGATCTTGAGAATCAAAAGGATTTTTGGTGATCTTAAGTTGGGTAAGTGATTGCCTCCACATTTTATTTTGGGATTAAAAATTGAACAAAAATCTTGCAAGTGTGAGTGGAACATATTGCATGTTTTTCTCTCTTTGTTTCTCAACAAAGATCGGTTGAACTACGGATATGTTTGCTTGCTTTTGTTTATCTTAGAGGGCCTGCCTTGTGGGAAAAATCAATCACCCTTGAAGGGAACGACCCAATCGGCAACACGCTAAAGCCAAGCAACTTCCAACCAGTATATAAGTGTGGATATTGGAACAAAGGCCAATATCACAAGGATTGTTCCAATAAGAAGGGCAACAATGGTCTCTTTCTGAATGGATGGTCCCCCACGAACGAAATGCCTGCATTAAAACCCTTGTTTAGAAAAGGCCAAAATCCTTGATCTATTTGTTGGTGCAAGAACAGTCATTTGAGGCCGCCCCACACTTTTATGACTTTTAGTAGAAATGGAAAGTATGTCATACGAGTTTCATGGGTACTAATACTTGGTTGCCTCGTATAAGTGAGTGTCGTGGAGGGGGGCCAGTGGGGTCAAGCATCTAACCATTCACTAAAAGTAGGTGTAGCTAGACTTTTCCAAGTGGGGATTCAACAAATATAGTCTTTCATATCCATAGGGTTGTACATGTTCTTGGAATCAAAACACATTGCTTGTTCGTAAACATTGGGAAACAAACATTCAACATGATCATAAAATTTAAAACCCTTTAGGAAGCAAATATCTTTGACAAAATTCAAGTGTTATTGCTTACCCTAGGGATTCTATCCTTAGAGGTTTCTAAACATTTGGATTTATATCCCAATTTTCCTACTAAAGTCAACAATAGGAAACTTTTGCCTTAATTTCCTTGATTTCCACATAAAGCATTTTGTGGGATGATAAGAAATTAGGACATTAGACATTTAGTTTGGAAATTCAATCAAGAATTCTTTGTGGTAAAAATAAGTCACTAAGCAAAGCTAAGAAAAATTGAACCCCACACATGTGCTTCATCCAATGATTTCAAAAAAGATCAAAATCGGGAAACCCAAGTTCAAAACTCTTAGTCCAAAAGATCATCAAAAGCGTCTTTCAAAACTCTACAAATTCAAACAAATATTTCTTTTCAACTTTTATAGAAGAGCTTCAAGAAACAATCCCAATCTTTATTCCTTCTATTATTGTCAAAATCCAAATCTTTTTCATGAATTTGAGCATCTTGTATGAGAAGTCATGTTCTTCAAAACCGAGGTCTTGTAAAACAAGAGTATTTTTAGGTACACATAGGATCAAATCAAAATCTTCATCCATCTTTCAAACATCAATCAAATCCATTTCACCAACTCTTGAAAATCTTGAAATCATCCTTCATGCTAGACTTTTTGGCAAACCCATGAATCAAAACATCAGAATCATCTTGTTTAGCTAGGTATATGTACATGTATCCTTCTTCATATGCTTAGTTGAATTACCATCAAATCACCTTGTTTAGCTAGGTATATGTAGATGCATCCTTCTCCATATGCTTAGTTAAATTATCATCTTGTTTGGTTAGGTGTGGGTAGATGCATCCTTCTCCCTACACTTAGTCAAATTTCCATCTTGTGAGCAAGTATATCCCATAGATAACATCCAACACCTTGGGATCAATTTGTTCATTATCCAAAATAAAAACAATCCAAAACCAAAATCAAGTTTAGATCAAAATCCAAGAATCCAAGAATCCAAAAAATCCCAAAAGTATAGCATCTCCTCAAGATCTTTTAAGAGTTCAACCATCCATATCATCCATCTTTCACATATTCATCATCACACCTTTGATCCTTAATCATCCTAAATTTTCTCTTTTGTACCTAAGATTAGATCAATCCAAAGAATTAGAGATTCTTCTCCCATGTTCTAAAAATTGATCCCTATTTTATGGTGCAAACAAGATCACAACACAAGAGGAACATGGAAGCTACCAAAGAAACATCAACTTCAAGCGATTTGAGCCAAACCACTCCCCAAATCAATCCAATGGAACCTAGCAATCATGTAACTAATATTCCTCTACCATCACAAAATCTACAAGAGGAAGGTCAAGTGGAGGACATTATCAATAATCCCTTTGGGATGTCACAAGATGAGGTCATCAAAATGATTAAAAATCCTAAGACTCGTTGAATTTTCAATATCATGATGAGGCTCAATCCCTCCCAATACATGCTTGAATTAACAAAAGAAGGGGCTAAACTCCCTTCTGATTATGATTTAAACACACTTGTGGAGAAGCCTCTTGAAATCACACCACCAATCTCATCTACACCTCCATTTCAAAACATCACTCAATCCATCCCCCAAATCACATCATCTATTGCTCCAACTCAACCGATCATCCACAAAGGAAGCACATTTCTCAATGCGATTCAAACACAACCAATTGTGAACAATCAAGTTTTGGATGAAAATACCATATTAAGTCAATCTATCCCCCAAGATCCATTACACCCATATGTCCCCCTCACCTTTCACGATCCTAATGACCCATCATCATCATCATTTCACGCAACACCTCAAGTTTCTCTCCCTATGACCTCGCAAGGAGAAGGTGATCTATTTGGACTAGGGGGAATCTTTGACCCTTCATCTTCATTGGTTCCTCAAGGGAGTATGCAACTCACTTTTCCACCACTTCCAACCTTTCCATCAACATCCACACCACCTCTCAGTTTAGGGCTTCCCCCTTTACCAAACATCAATCAACAAAATCAAAACAACCCCTTGATCATCAATTAGAGCATCATACCAAATCCTCCCATCTTGCCATCAATATCACAACAATAGATGGCAACCATCCTAGTAACACAAGCCACCATCAATACATCTACCATCCCTAAAAACATGGTCTCTCAAGGACCAAGCATATCAATTGCACCATCCACCACCCAAATCCCCATCATCAATACAATGTTGCCTCTCATCACAGCAACAAACACCATCCCAAATCTGCCACCACCTCCACCACCAGCCTCGAACACATCAAACCAATACAGGATTGTGTTACAAGCCACTCAGCAAACTACCTACCAAAAGGCACTTTAAAATATCCAAAACTGAGAAGCTGCACAGCTAGCCGCTTAGCAAGCGCAAGCACAACTAGCTACACAACAAGCACAATAGGTTGCTCAAGCCCAGGCTTTATTACAACAACAATAAGTTTCCCAAGCTGTGCAAGAAGCTCAAGCCACACAAGCCGCACAGGGTAGACAAGTAGCCCAACAAGCAACACAATCACAGTACCTCGCACAACAACAAACAACCCAATGACAAGCATATCAGCAAGCGCTGAAACAATACCAAGAGTAGAAAGAAGAATCCCAAATAGTGACCCAACAACAAGCATTGTTGGAACAACAACAACAATAACAAGCTCAACAGCAGGCACTATTAGTGTAACAGCAAAAGGACCAACAACAAGCATTGTTGGCACAACAACAATTACAAGCATATTGGGTGCAGAAAAATGTGCAAGCACCATCCACCAACACACCAACCAATCCACCCATCCCTACAATTATTGAACCACCGCAAAACACATTCACTCCACCCCCTGATCCACAAAATGATGTGACATCACAAATCAAATTACTCTTGCAACAAGCGCTTGATCTTCAATCAGGGAAAACCACGAAAACACCTAGCAACTTGTGTCCTTATCCGTTTGATAGGAGTCTTGCAATGAAA
>VDFB02271358.1:142251457-142279765 GCA_007258455.2 Sequoia sempervirens | reverse complement strand
TTGACTAAGTTTAAAAAATTATATGATCTTCCAAAAACTAGAATTTGAATTCTAACTCTAAGAGATCCTAAATCACTCTCAAACATCCTAAGACTATATACATGGAATATAACTTAAAGTATCAGAAAAAATACATAGAAAGACAAAGACAAAGACAAAGAAAAAAAGAAAGAGAAAGAAAATGCATTCTAAAAAGTCATCTTTCACATTTGGTGAGATAGAGAGAGAGAGAGAGTTCAAGATGATACAACTTACTAATTACTAAAATTTGACCTCTTGATTACTGAAATTTGACATGTTGATTACTAAAATTTTACTGTCTAAAAAATTATAAGATCTTCTAAAAACTAGAATTTTCATTATAACTCCAAGAGATTTGAAACCACTCTCAAACATCCTGAAACTTTATACATGAAATATAACTTAAATTATAAGAAAGTAAATTTCCATATGTAAATTCCAACTTATACTTAAATGTTTATTTCATGTATCTAGGGTTGAGGTGTAGGGTTTAGGGTATTCAATTTACAGTTGAGGTATTAGTGTAGAGGCATCATTCACATTTAGTGAGCATTCTAAATGTGTATTTTCATTTGGCTAGCACCAAATTTTGTGCTCGCCAAATGATTTGCATTGGAAAATACCAACCCTTTAGGTTGGACTTGCCTTGGATATCCAACTAGGGTTGGATAACCATTTCATGCCAAAGACGCATTTTTTTGAAAAGGTAAAAAAAATCACACATTTGTGGTCGTGCCCTCCATCAAGTTTGCATGTGTTTCAACAAAATTTATAAAAATACCAAACGATGACATTAATCTCTCTCTAGCTATCTAACCATATAATTTTCTCATGTTTTGATTATATGTTAAGGTTTTCATCTTTAATTTATTTTGTTAGTGTATCTGTTTCTTGTCAAAAACCAACATGTGGTATTTTGGGTATAGTTTTTTACTGGTTGATCAAATTTTGAAACAAATTACACTTTTAGAAACTAGATTCCATTTTACACGTATCGTAAAAACCAAATAGATTTTTGATTAGTTTTGAAAATTTTTAGGGGGAGCACACTCAAATTTCTATTTTTCAGGATATGTCCACTTCAAAAATTTGTAAAAAATTATATATTCCTTAAAAAATTAACTGAAAAATCCAGCATAAACTAAATGGGGTTAGCTAATTTCTCACTAGAGTGATTTTTTAAATTGTAAAAAAAAGTTAACATTTTAGGGGGAGAACATCAGATGCTATGTTATGTTTTTTGAAAAAATAAGACCACTTTGTGTGCTCCCCCTTCTTGAAACCATTAATCTTCACCATTTAAAAAAAATAGTTATTTAGAAAGTAGATTCAGAGCACTACAACTCTTGTTCTTGTTGCATCTTCAAATTTTGAGCATAACTATCTTCATTTTCTCATCGAATATCAGACTTTTTTGATTTAAAAAAAGTGGCATCTTAAGACCCCCTTTTTGTATCACATCTTGGTGTGCTTACTCATGTGTGGTACCTTTGAGTGTGTTTTTTATGTGTTTGTTTGCATGTGATGTGATCTCATGTGATGTGTTGCTTGGCATGGTTTTTGTTAGTTTTATTTGGATGACCCTTTTTGTTCTCGTTGGTACAAGGATACAAAGAAAACAATTTTTTTGTGACATTCATCTATTTGTATCTCCATTCATCTTTATGTTGTGAACATTTTTATCTTGTGTTTCCTTTAAGGAACAATGCAAGGCGTTGAGACATTTAGGTCCCTTCTTTGTTGACCCAAAATCTTGTTTGTTGGACACTTCATGTATCATTCCTCGATTGTGTTCATAGTTCGACAAGTATCTGTGAATTATGTCAATACCGAGCATAATCATATTGTCTATTATCTATGGTTTATACTAGCCCCATATCCATGGATCCCTTACGTGATATCTTTTTGTTATGTGGCTTTGTCTTGGGGGGAAACCCCTTGTTACGAGTCATCCTTATTGGGAACATATCATTGGTATAGGGTTTTCCAATAAGCTCTCATGACCTTGTCATTTTGCATATACTATTTTTCTCTACCTTAAAGGAAATTGCTCTCAATTGGTTTTAGCAATTACTTTAAGGTGGGGGCATGCATTCCATTTTGTGCTTCACTTTGTTCACAGGCATTGAGCTTGGTGATGCATTTTTAGCATATTGATTATTTTGTAGCACTTTATTAGAATTATTAAGATTATTATTCTTGGTATGATTCACATGAGAACACACCTAGTGAATATCGAACTTCGCTAGTCCTTGTGTGTTCTTCATTTGCTACTTTGTAGAAACTCACCTAGTGAATATCAAACTTCACTAGCCTGTGTTGTTTCTTGTCAAAGCTCACCTAGTGAATATTGAACTTCACTAACCTGTGATGCTTTGGTTCATGGTTCACCTAGCAAGTATCATACTTTGTTAGCTTGTGACTCATGAGCGCCTTGGGTATGGATCATAGAAATATTTTTGTGGAGCTTGCTAGTATGTGATTTTCATACCCCCTTGCATGTTTACATTGTGTTTGTATTGTGTTTGCACCATACATAGTGTTTTCATTTTGTGTTTATTCTCATATTATGTTAGTTTTGTGTCTCATCATGTATGCTTTGTGTTTGTCATGCTGCATTTCAATTCATATGTGTGTTCTTTTGTCCTTATATTGTCTTACCATAGGATCTTGAATCTAGAGGCTAGCGCATCCCCTATATTCAATGTTGTCCTATCTCTTCAATGTTTGGATAATTAAACCCTTCTTGGCTTTTTTGTACTTTAGTGTGAGTCTGAGCTTAAGTTCATACTCTCACTAAAGTGGAGGTTAAATGTATCATCGAAAATTGTCACCCTTGACAATTTCACACCAGGTTTAGTTCTCCTCTATGTGCTTGGACCTAATTATGCATTTAATTTGCCAATTTTATAAACATTTTTAGAAAATTAAAAGATGGGATTGAAAATAAACATTTAATACTTTCCCTCAATGTTTAAGGCCCCAACAAGGATGGGTCTAGACTAGGGTGTCTAATGCCCTTGTCTAGCCTATTTTGGCTAAAATTTAAATATATCAGTGTCGACATTTTATTATTTAAAAACCCAATTTTATTTGTTTGCTATTAGTATTTGATTTTCGAGAAATGAGAAGAATTGCACATATAAATACAAATCATTTTCACCATTTTATTCCTAGCATTTTTTATTGAGAAAATTGAGCATCTTAAAATCAACCAAGACAAATCAAGAGCAAAATTAGTAGAATTATAGCAACATTTATTTTAGTCAAGCATCATGTTAGCCACACATCATGTTTCTATGTAAGTTTGTTCATATTTTATGTTCATTTTTTTTGTAAGTAGTTTAACACTTGTAGGACTTCAAATCAAGCATCAATTTCTCCTTAAGGGTGTGGAGTACACATGGCTTAAGTCCAACAGAATCAGAATCTGAGGTGAGGTGAGTTGTGACTTGTCCAATTTATCCTTGTTTTATCAATTTAGCTCCACACTGTTGAGAGTAAACTCTCTTTTTGCATCATCATGGCCATTGTAGGAGGTAAAAGTACTAAAAGCTGAGGTTTGACTCCGCGACGGAAAGCCTCTATGACAGCACAACAAATTTCCCTCTCTTTCCCGTAATGGCAATAAAGATTTGGCAAAATATAAAATTGAATTGGGAGGAAGAGATTTAGGATCAATTGCTCATTCGGCGCATTCAAAATACAAGTTGTCAAATCAAGGAAAATGGATTTTATTAATGATAGGTGAAGTTTTGACAATGACCCTAGAAGAGAAGAACTTGTAGATCAGGAGCAACAAAAGTGTGAAGTCAAATCTTGAGTAGCATTCACCTAGTCTAGGGCACCCAATGCCCCTGTCCATCTATTTCAAGCCCAAATTTATATGCCAGGTTCTTCTGTATCTGCTTTCTACTTTTTTGAAATCTGTTTTTGTTTATCTATTCCATATTTTCCAAAAATCTCAACAGTTTGCTGTATTTTCATAAATAACTTAGGAATATCATTGCATCATAAAATAAAGTTAATTAACAACACATCATTCCAGCCCCCAAACAAAAGGATTAAAACCTTGATGGACACCATTCTAGCTCTTCCATTAAAGTTTGTAGTCAAGTGGGTATTGAGAGCATTTTTAATCCTTTTCATGTTTCATATTGGAAGAAGTGTGATTTAAGACATAGATCCCTTTTTCCAATACAACACAAGTCTTATGCAAGAAGAATGTGGTGGTCATGAACCAACTTTAGTAAATTAAGGAACAATCTTTGAAGTTTCAGCTCAATTACAAGCTTAGTTAATGTAAAATTGTTATACAACTTATGTAATTTTTTGTATCTCCCCTAGAGCCCTTGGGGTTGTGGTATAATTAGTTGTATAGTTCTTCATTTCAACTACCTATTGGTAGATTTCATTCTTGTAATTGTTTTATTCAATAAAAAAAGAAAAGACAAAATAATTTAAACTAATATTTATTGACGATTTTTAGATAGATATATTTAAGATATATAAACTACTTTAATTCTAATAAATCTGAAACATGCTAGAATTTTAACTAGAATACAATTTTTTAATTTTATTTTTTTCTACTGCTTTACAATAACAAATATTTCACCGATTTCTATTCCATAAACAATACATTTTACATCATATTTTATACAATTAAAAATTTAACTACAAAAAATTATCTCTATTTTTTTTTAACTGTAATCAAAACAGTATTTATTTATAAGTTGTTATTTCCGGATTCAACTGTGTAAATTTATTTGCATCAATCTTTCGGATCACACTTCATGATCCATCATCAGGATGAACAAAGAGCTGAAAGAGAGTATGGAGTGTGATCTGGAACGTTGATGCAAATAAATTTACACAATTGAATCCAGAAATAACAACTTATCAATATGAACTATGGAAATCTGATATCTTTAATTAATTTTTATTTATCTATTATTGAGATTGTAATCAGAACAATTATGAGAGTGTCCGTCGAACCTGTATGGGTCTGCTAGTAATAGCCCACTCACAACTTAAAAAAACCTTGCCCAGACTTCTAGAGTAGACTACTGTAGCAGATTAACTTATGGAAAAGCCAAAGCGTAATACAACTTGTTAATCTGCTACAGTAGACTACCCTTTTGGCCTCGTTTCGTGCTAGTTTCAAGTGGACCCACAAGTGTTATCCATTGGCTAGATCTTTTTTTTTAGTGATTGAATGAATGAATGAATGGTTTTTAATGACGTCCACGAGACCATCAGTCTATGGGACCAAGCACCGAAACTTTAACCATTTTCAAGTTCTGTAGAAGACTGGTCTTCTGTCATTTTAGTGATTGATTTGAAAGGGCATCGAGGTGGAAATGTTCTGTAGAAGACTGGTCTTCTGTCATTATGGTCCGGGTTAGACGTACATTGCTATGCTTTTCCCCTTGCGAAGAAGTTTCGCCCAAGCAAAATTTCCACACTCGTTCCTACCTTGTTTGACTAGTGCACCACGCCCCTGGCTTCGGCCATACATACAGAGCATTCGTTCATTCACACCATCAAGCGAAGAAAGAAAGGAAGGAGAGAAAGCCATTGTTTTTGAGTATTGCAGTGCTAATCCGATTTCTCAATCTCATGGCTTCCATGTTTGCCAGGTTAATAGAATTATGACCATTTCATTTCATGTGTTGATGTTGTGCAACCCTGTATTAAAGTTTTCGGGTCATAGATATTTCAATTGTGGTTTTTGTGGATTTGGCTTAATTAACAAATTTATGTGAAATTTTGATCGGTAACGTTCTAAACAAGTAAACCCACTTTCCGTTCAGGGGGCTTCTGAGTCTTGTTATATCTCATATGAGTACTGGTTGCACCATTTGTTCTTGTTTGTGTTGAATTTGTTCTTGTTGGTGTTGAGTGCAGGTTTGCAACACCAGAAAATATCCAAGCAAGTTTGAGGGCAAGCTATGCTGCTTACAACAGTGCTAATGGATATGATGGGCAAGATATTGGAAATAATACAGTTTGCGTGGCCTTTTCTGGTTCTCTAGAACCCACTGCCTTTTCTCGAACAGACACCAAATTTGGTCAGTGCAAAATCAATGAGCGTAATGATTATTTTGAGCCGTTGGTGGATGGGACTACAAGAAAGGATTCACGGGACAGAGCCAGTGTCTACAGAGAGGCTCTCAACAAATTTCTAGATATTTGGAACGGCAATCTCAAAACACAGGTTTGTAACATCGTCAATAAATTATTTCTAGATTTGATCGATCAGATTTGAGTATGAAGGGGAATAAAATGTGTTAAACGTGTTTTGAATCTGTAAATATAAAGTCTAAACTCATGTCTAAGAAAAACTGCAGTTTTTAGAAATCTACCCCGCTTTGGAATCTGCTCGGTATGACAAGTGGAAGGTTTTGAAAGCTGGGGAGGCTGCTCTGTGGATTTGGGCTCTATGGCCAATATTAAGCAGTTTACACCCAATCAAAAGTGGGTATTTGTGCAGTCAGTATTTAAGAGATAATCCACATATTGGGTTACAACTGTGTAGTTCTTATGAAAGGTAGCAGTCAAAGGAAGTTATCCCTCGCCTACCCTCTTTCTCGACAGCTGCTAATTTTTTTTGGGTTTTTCTCCTTGGGTAAAATGGGCTGTTTGGGTTTCTTGACATCATTAAAATCTCTATTTATCTATTCATATAAAAGCTTCTCCGTTTTCAGGTCTTTTATGTGGGTTCAATTTTGTCCCTTTTCTTAGGCCAGGCCTATCTAAGACTGGACTAGACTCTCCTTACTATGGATAAGTGGAGTGGAGTAAATCTACTCAGGTTCATCCATGTTACCAAGCAGTCTGATCCATTTAGGAGAAAGGACAGATTACCATACTATCAGCAGGAATCTTTACATTCTTCAAACAAAAAAGAAACAGATAGCTTTTCTAACTTACAATGAAGTCTTTAAGGGCTCCAAAATCCAAGCTTTGCCTAAGCAAACTGATTGGTCAACGTGGGTTTGGGCGATTCTTTCGGAAGCCAGAGATGGTACCTAGACTCTATCTGGACGTAGCCAAAACCAAACCCATTTTGATTAAAGATGATGCAGTTCAGATTCTGTAACGATCTATACCTATCGATTGAGCCAAACCCATGAAGGAACAAGGAGGAATTTTGGAAATACATAAACGAAAGGTCCTTCTACTCCCAGATCTATAAATCTAATACTCTGTCGTTGGTCGAGTGTCCTTCGTCCCTGAGAGCGTCGCTTATCTCCTCACTCTTAGATCTATAAATCTAAGACTCCCCATTTGGTCATTGCCCAGTCCTTCCTCAAGAGAGGGCTTTGAAGTACTCTGTAGTCAAGCAGTCTTTTATGTATCTGTTCAGCCAAACCTGGCAAACGACATTGAAGGAACTTTATGATTAGTCAACACGAGGTTTCCGTTCATGTCTGGAAAGTTACGCATATAGAAGGGAACATTGCAACGGGAACATTTTTTCACCTGATTGTCATGGCTGAATGTACTGATTTTACGTGTTTGATTTTATCTTCGGATAACTTTACTTTTCGTGTGATGATTTATATAATTATATTCATTGCTAGATTGTATGGTTTTGTACTTGGAATTAATTAAACTCCCATTTTGTTCGTGCAGGTTGCAGAAGCACTTAGAACAGGAAAATCTGTTCTGTTTACAGGCCATTCCATTGGAGGTGGGATTGCTACTTTGGCGACACTTGCATGTATGGGGGAACTGGGTAAGGACGCCCCTGTTTTCGCCGTCACATTTGGTTTCCCCCTGATTGGAGATGAAATTCTTGCCAGAGCAGTTCGTAGGCTGGGGTGGGCCAATCATTTCTTGAATGTTGTTTCAAGGTGTGATGTTTTTGCCAGAACTCTACTGGCTCCTTGCATATCTGTGTCAGGCCCTCTGGAAGCCCTGCTTCCTTACTGGCAGAGGACTGTTGAGCAGATGAATGGTGATGATACAGACATTCCTATGGAGCCTGCAGACCTGGACTATCCCAAGTATTTACTCACTGTCCTGCATCATGCTTGTGCAGTGGTTAACTTAATCACTGTTAACAATATGGAGCCTGGAAACAAACTGATAGCAAGTCTGAAGCCTGCGGTCAAGTTAAGCCCTTACAGACCATTTGGATCTTATTTGTTCTGCGCAGACAAGGAAGCTCTTTATGTGGAAAACTATGAGGCTGTGTTGCCCATCTTATTTTATTCCTTGGCTACTGCTCAAGATCAGGTTTCTATCTCAGATCACACTGACTATGGTAGAGCCTTCCATGCCAACACAAACATCGTCAGATTGGAAGGGCTTCAGAATCTTCCTTTATCACAAGGTGCACCATCTTCTGCCGTGGAAATCCCACTGGATGCTCTTGGACTAGGCATTCAGGTAAGCATCTTAACATTGTTCATCTTACATTTTGATTTCCAAACAAAAAATATTACATACAGGTTACATGAATATATTTATTTATATTTATAATATCTTTATTTTTAAAAATTAATTTTAGATTGATTTAAGTCAGTTTTCAAGAACATTTTATATAATAAGAATGGAATTGTTTTCCTATTAAATTTTTGAGCCATGGAAAAACTTTTAGGATCGATTCGGTGATCTGTTATCATATTAATTTTATAGAACTTAATTGTGTGTTTTTAAAAAAAATTATTAAAAAAATTTATATGAATTAAATTGTTTTTCATTTGTATTTTCAAAATTATATATTCATTATTTCAATCTCTACATTCATAGTTACCATATATATTATAATTGACAATTTACCATTTATTTATTTAATAAATATTGAATTATATCACAATATAATATATTTAGATTAAGATTAATTAAATTTGCACAAGGCAACATAACCTTTACATTACTTATTATACAAATTTATTAAATAGTAGTGAATATTCACTCGCTTCTTTCAATAGAAAAATTGAATTTAAATGAATCAGCTGAACACAATTGCAGATTACTTAGCAATAGAAATGAAAATTTGTAATTAGATCCAACCCATGAAGTCTACCTTAATCTCGCCTGCATGAGTTAACGTCCATTTATCTTAGCTCTCAAATTAGGCAAAGTAGATTTTTATTAAAATAATTTAAAATTTAAAATTTTTAATTTAAGAAATTAAAAATAGATATGGGATTGGATGTAATTTTAGATAAGGATAAGGATAATACATATTTAAGATATGACATGGATAAGTAAAGGGTAAGAGATCTAATTTTTAACTAAATTTAATCTATTTATGAATATGTTCATGTATATTCAAACACTCAAAAGATATTGTCACAAGATCAATATGAAGTAAAGGACCTTTTGAGGATATGATCATGTGTGATCACCTTCTTTCCATAAGATAACTCTCTATAAGCACTTGCAATAATTTGCATATCTAAATATAGGAAGGTTAGTGTCCAGATGTGTCACCTCCTTCTCCCTCAACCATTAGTATGGATACAAGAAATCAATAGAAGAGGGGAAAACAATACATGAAAGGTAAATGTAATCTAAGCATATAATCATGTAATCAGAGAAGCATCTAATCCTTGGGGGCATCACTATAAGAAAATATCAACACATGAATTTGTAGCAAGTTATTTAATTTTTGGAAAAAAAAAAATAGATACATTGCTAGTTATTAAGGGTAGAGAGAGTGTTGTATTAGCATTTTTCTTAGGCATTAGGGGTAAGTAAGATAGTGGAAGGGGTTGGGGTTTGGGTCTAAGAGCTAGGAAGTTGGGTTAAAATTATAAATTTAAATTTATATATATCTTTACGTCTATCTTTGTGAGGCCATAAAGAAGAATTGGTTATGTTATTTACGTAGGGATTGCATACATATTTATTTAGTCCTTAGTGGGTGAAATGATGGTAGTATTTGTATGCCATACAAGAGATATAAGTTTATTTTAAAAAGAGAGATTTGACTTATGTATACCTTTTAGTACAATGTATAAAACATAGTTACAAGACTCGAACTTGGCTCAGACTTGCCAAATTGAAAAATAATGAAATATGGAGATTTTTAAGAATTTAAAGCTTTTATTGTGCACCCTTCTATAAATCATCTTTAAAGATGTAATAAACTTATCAATTAGAAGCTATTTTGATTAAATACATGAGAATATGATTAGGAAATAGCACATGATATTGTTTAATATTTGTGTGAGATAAATTATAGCTTGAGTCTATATAGAAAGTGCCACAACTCATTAGCTTACGTTGTCCTTAAACTCTTAATCGTGTGTTCCCTATAATTGACACAAATTAAAAAATGTTGATTTTGAGCATTCTAGTTGGGCAAAAAAATGGAGCACATTATTGTGGGATCACCTCTCCAAGATTGAGTATTCAAGAGTAGATCTCTTTTGATTTCATCAATCAAGTTTATAGCACTTTTTGTTATGATTAAGTCATTGACATACAATGAAATCAAAACAACATTTCCATATTCATCTCTCTTTATTTACAAATTTGGATCATTCTTACTCTTTGACAAACCCTTGTTCAAAGAAGTTAAATGAATCTTTTGTTATCATGACCTTGGTGCTTGTTTAAGACCATACAATGCTTTCTTTAATCTGCATACCAGATGTTCTTGTCCCTCCTTTACAAAGCTTTTAGGTTGAACAAGATAGATTTCTTCTTTTTAATCACCATTCAAAAATGCTGATTTAACATCCATTTGATGTAAATTTCAATTAGACTTAGTAGCAAGTGCAATCATAAGTTTAATAGTGCTTATTCTAGCTATAAGTGCAAATGTATCTTCATAATCTATTCCTTCCTTTTGTGAATAACCTTTTTCAACCAATCTAACTTTCAATTTTTCAGTACTACCATCAACGTTAAACTTAGTTTTGAACAATCATTTAGAGCTTGAATTTTATTTGCAGATAATTCAATTAGTTACCAAGTGTCGTTTTTCGTAATTGAATCATATTCTTCTTATATATCATTTATCCATTGTTTATGATTCTTAACTTCTTCAAAATTTTGAGATTCATCCACACTCATTACTTGAATCATTAAAGCGTAGTCATTATACTCGATTAATGCTTTGATTTGTTTCATTGATTTTCTTAATGCTTCGCTACTGGATGGAGCAGTTCATTTCAAAGTCTTGTTTCAAGGCCACTTTGATCATGAGTTGTTGATCTGCAATATCTGTACTCTCAATGCCTTCTCCAAGGAGTTTCCATGAAGCTGAAATTTCTTTCTCTTAAATATCATTTGGAGGCTAGGATCACCAATGGGCCCAAGCCTTGGAGGCTAGGATCACCAATGGGCCCAAGCCTTATGATTAAGGAAGCTTCTCGTTGTTCACAACAATACACCCCCACTTGGCTACATCATGAGTGGTCTCGTTTGGCTACATTGTAGGTGACCACCCAACTACATCATAAGTGGTCATAAAGCTCCACTTTCCACCATGGCCAACTAAACCATTCCCACCAATTGACTAATCAATACTGAGTCTTGTTATGGGCTACCTCAATTTCCACATTTAAATCGTATCACAAATTTGACACATCATGACACCATACCAAAACACACACACCGTACATTATCACAACTCAAAACACACAAAGATCCTGTCAAAGTCTTGACATCACACTTCACCAATCTATACACACAAGACTAACTCATAGAATGGTTACAATGAACTCGGGCATGACACCAATTCTAGTGTCATACTATACCTTTCTAGAATTCCTCCATCAGGCCCTTCCTCTAAACTAACTTTTTCTTACACAATATAATCCTTCATTGACTTTTGTTTCCTTTGTTACATTTCATGAGTTGATATAAATAAGTGGTTTGTAATGAAAATGTCTCGTGAAAGCACTAACCAAATCCTTAAAGGAAGTGATAAAAGAATATAGCAATATAGACAACCATATAAATCATGGTCACTCGAGATAAATGATATAATACATTTGAGATAGTATCAATGGATTTGATAGAAGTCTTAAAGTCTAGTCATAAATGAAGTAACTAGGCTACTGCATTGAGGCATGACATCATAGAATGTTGTTGACAAAAGAGGAAAGAGCATCCCTGATGGAACAATGATATTCAGATCAGCTTAAGTTTAAGAATCAGAAGTATGAAAATGCAAGCCTAATGCTAAAGCTGGGTGGATAGGGTGCGTAAAAGGTAGAACTAGAGACAACCATCAAACCAAGAAAAAGATAAAACAATGAAGCACAAGAGCAAAATGATATTCAAATACGAAAACATGCTCAACTCGAAAACAAAATTCATCAAATGCTCATCATTTATGGAACCGAGAAGTTTTATTTTACCTGCCAAATCTATACTGTTCGGATAATGCACGTGCGCAGGAATGTCAAAGAATACGAAGCACAGAGGCGCTACAAAAGAAGTAACAGCTTCGTCTTAGCTTTGAACGATTAGAAATGGAGTACAGACGATGGGTGCTTCTGTCTACGCCATGGTAATACTCACAGTGGCATCTAAGCAACGGTCAAAGGAATGTGCGCTGGAGTAGGTCATTTGTTTAATGGTCAAACTAAATTTGATGAAGTTTAAATTTACTATTAATTATTGAATAATGTGATGTTTAAGGAGAATGTCTTTTAAATTATAAATGATTTAATGATAATCATAAAGATCAAATTCTTTTAAGAACATTAAATTGAAAAATGAATAAATTATAATTCTTATTTTTTTAAAATCATTTATATATTATAAATTCAGTGGTCTACGAGACATATCATCCCCTTGAAAAAACCTTGTATTTCCTAGACGTCCTTGTCTCAGAGACTTGGGACTTGGGGGTTGTCCCCCCATAAGTCCACCACTAGCACCACCATCCCACCACCAGCGTCGCCGTCTCCAAGACGCCCCTAGGACTTTAAGGACGTTGGGGTGCCCTCATGATGTCTAGGGGACTCCTAGTTGTCTCCAAGATTATAATTCTTATACATCCTTTTATAACTATTTTTTCAAGTATTATATATTTTTCAGTGCCCTACTATCACCCTGCTGCCGTCCCCCCATCATCCCCATACCGCCCCCATGTCATCTCCAAACTTGGCCCTTGGTCCCCCGTCCTTGAAACCCATTCCCGCGACCTGCATGAAACTCCGTGGAACTATGATTATAATCAATACATTGAATATTTTAAAACATAAATATAATAATAAATTAGTTAAAAATATATAATAATTTTTTAGTTTTAAATTTTTAATATTGAAATTATATGATTGTGGATATTAAATAGTATAGAATATAGATATCTTAAATATATTAAATATTGAGGTTATATAATTGTGGATATTAATTATTATAGATATGTTTTTTTAATAAGAGGGGTTAATGCTTTTGATGGGGATTTATGAATTGGTGAGGTCACAAACAGGAGACCTCATCCTCAATATAAATTTTCAACAATTACACCCCAATATAATTTGAATCTTGATGACAAGAATAACAACACAACAACATGACTATGACAGTATACCACTATTACAATAATTAGTATAAATATAATTTAAAATTATTTTATTTTAATTAAAAAATTAATTTTATTTATTTAAAAATTAATTATTTATTGAAGAGTTATAATTGACCCTCTTTGAACATTAATTTAGATTTTTTTTGTGGAATACAAGAGAGCAAACACAAATTGACATGTATATATACTGAAAAACTGCTCTTTATATTTGTTAATTTTTTTGGCAGAACACAAGAGCTAGACTTGCCCTGAGAGCTGCAGGAGAGGCGGAAAATAAGCTGATAGAGAACCGGGACAAACTGAAGGTAGAACTAGCGAAGTTGGTGGAAGAAGGGCGTGGGAAGGAAGGAGGACATATGACAAAACTGAAGGAGTATAGAATGAAATGTTTGACCCAGAGGAGCATTGGATACTACGACGCTTTCAGGGAACAAAAGGAGAAGGTAGATTTTCATGCCAACCTTAACAGGCTAAACCTTGCTGCCTTTTATGACAAGTTAGAAGATATGGTGGAGACTCACCAGGTTCCTGACGACTTCCAATTCATCGAAGAATTGATAAAAGAAGGAACAGAATACAGGCTTCTGGTGGAGCCCCTTGACGTTGCTAATTATTACAGGCTGGGCAAGCATGAGGACTCGGGACATTATATTAAAAATGCAAGGCCTCGTCGTTATAAGGCTCTTGAAAAGTGGCTGGCAGACATGAAACCCGAAACCAAGCAGGCTGTGCTTGATAGCCAACAAGATATAACCAAGGACTCCTGCTTCTGGGCTCATGTAGAGGAACTTTCATGGCTAATGAGTAATACAAGGGAAAATCCAGAGGTTGTGAGGAACAAGTGCACCGAATTCCTGAACCATCTGAGGCAAATAATGGAGAGAAATGAGTTGTGTGTGCAGGAGGTTATGACGGGAGAATCCAGTTTTGTGAAATTGTGGAAGAAGCTGAGCCCACAAGACCAACAAGCCGCCCCTATCTTCAGTGTCTTTGGAGGTATAAACTAGGGCCATTATTATCAGATCTTGCATTGCTTCTATTAAGAAATTATCTGATACTGTGCTTGAAGTGGAGCAATTGGTGTTAAGACTTTGTTTGTGTTTCAGTTGTGCATTCTTCCCAGAGATGCTATATACACTTATATTTTGCTGCTATAGGGTTTGCTGTTTAGTTGCTCTTTCTTATGTATATTGCTTTTATAATTTTATTTCACTCTCTTTTGTAATGCAGCACAGTGATGTTTTCTGTGGTTATTTGAGGATAATATTGTAAATTCTCTATATGTAAGTTTAATGGTTGGAAAAAATCAAATTGTAGGACCTTTGCATTGTAATGTTTACTGGTAATTTGAGTTCTGTATTGCAATACAAATTGTTTTCTTATCTAGGATTATGATTTTATTTTATTTTATAATGGATGATAAAATGTGATCTTAAATATCAATTAAAAAACAATCAAAATTTAGAGACTAGTTGATTTGACTATTTTATACTTAAATGGTTATTAAAATTTGATATCTGTGTTTTCTTCGTTTATTTAAAATTTTGATGTTATAATGGAGAACCTTATCCCCGTATCTGAATGGATTGGAATTTTTTTTAATATATTTGAAAATTTGAGGTTATAATGGGGAACATTATCCCTTTATCTGAAGTTATTTGAATACAATATTTTAATTATTTAAACTGTACCCACATCATAAATATTTATTACATAGGTATGTGTTTCCTTCCTGAAAGAGTAAGTCCCCATGCATCTACAATTTGTAATCGAAGGTTGGAGTTCGTTGAAATCGACAATTAGAAACTGCATAGCAAGATCAGAATTATTAATGCTACAGATTGTGATATGATGTGGAAATTATGATGTTAATATTAATATAAGATTCAATTGCGTAGTTGTGAGTGTCCATCTCAATGCCCTGTCGTTTGAATTGCAAAAAAATTTGAAATTTCGATTAGAGAAAGTATAAGGTAGTTGAGATAAATTTTTTTTTGGGTTCAGGACAATTATTCGTCAGTAATTCACCATCAACAATTCACTGTCATGTTATATTCATCATGTATACCTTGCGTTCAAAATCTCTGTACTTTTTCTTTTTTGGGTGTTCTTGACCACTTAAAAATTGAGAAATGTATACGTGATGAATACACCACAACGATGAATTGCTGATGGTAAATTGTTAGTGGTGAATTGCTGGTGATGAATTATTAGATGATGAATTTTCTATATTCTGTTTTTTTATACAATATCTTGTAAAGCAATCTAGCATCCCTGATGCCTGGGTTTGATTTTTCTTATTTATACTTGCCTGCACATGATCCATATTTGTTCTACTTATTTATCCTTGAGATTTTCTTGAATAAGTCTCTCACAATTTATCAGCCTTTCTGTACTGCTTTACGACTTTTGGTTGCTGCTCTGCATCCTCCAAAAGCATAGCATCATGTGGTTTACTTGCTGTATGTAGTTTTAATTGTTAACCGTATGGGTGCTTGAGGCTCCTATGTTTAATCTAACTCTAATATCAATGACAAAATAGAGTTCTCTTTTTATTGTTTCAAGAATTAAAGATTTAAATTTTTATTTATAGGCAGTGAAGAAGAGTTCAACTGCAACAAAGTGTAAGGATAATAAACATTGTTGTTAATTTATCAAACAGTTCTGATTGGTTAGCTACTTGTTAAGTGTTTCAGTTCATTCGATGATGATGAAGAACAAAGAGTTATGATTACATAGCATTTTTGTTTTTATGTGCTGATGATCAGAAGATCATCATTGAGTTTTGTTTATAATTGATTGATAGCTTTTGATATTAGAGCATTAGGAGGGAGACCTGTAAATTTATATATAAAAAGTGAATGGTGAGTCGGTCGGTGGAGAGCAATCAATTTTCCACTGCAATTTTGGTCAGAGACTCTCGCTGGGATAAGATGCTGCTGTTTTCAAAGTCTCATCTTACATTTTTTTGGTTACTGTTTCTTTAGCATAGTCTGCATTGGTTGGCAAGAAGACTGAATTCTCTAGATAGGCATATTTTTGGGATTTGAATTAAATATTGATAAAATGTTAAATATTGTTAATTTTGTGACATGAGAAGAGTTGTTGGATGTGTGTTGCTGGCTGTAAGGGGAATTAAATCAGTAAAGAATATAGGAAACAGAGTCTCTTAATTTTTTTTCTTTTATTAAGCAATTTTTATTTTTTTATTTGAATAACAACGATTCTATAGTGCATAGTATGTATGCTTGACGATGGTATTATGGTAAATATAGCAAGAACATGAGAATTATTGATTTTTTATTTTGATGGGATAAATTTTACTTTATGAAGTATGCGTATGTAGACTAGTTAAAATCTAAAGATTTGTGGGAGATTGTGAAAGGGAGGTATGAAGAACTTGATGATATTGATTTATTAAATATTCAATAGAAAAGGGAACTTAAACAAAATAAGCAAAATGACGACTCTTTGTTTTTTATTCAAGGTACACTAAGTCAATCAATCTTCCCTAAAATAAGTGTTGTACATTCAAAATAGACATGACAAATTCTCATAAATGTAATCAAAGTGTTAATTCTACTAAATTGCAAACACCAAGAAAGAGTTTTGAAAAGGTCAAGATGAGTTAAAATGAATTAGTTAATGAAACTTTAGAGTAGGCACTTGCATCTAAGACAAACATAAGATACAAAAAGAAAAAAGTTTATAAGGGTTTTCATAAGCATGACCATGACTATTGTTCCAAAAATGAGGATAGAGAAGAGGCGAGTTTAGTCATAACTCAAGAGGTAGGGGCTATGAATGAGGAAGATATTCTGGTTTTCATGGAAGAATGAAGAATTAGAGGTAAAAGTAGGGATATTGGTAGAGAGGAAAAACATATTCATTATTTTCATTGTAATAAGTTTTGACCATTATGATTTTGAATGTTGGCATAAGAAATGTTCTCACAATATTATAAAAGTAGGGGCTATGAATGAGGAAGATATTCTGGTTTTCACGGAAGAAGTAAGAATTAGAGGTAAAAGTAGGGATATTGGTAGAGAGGAAAAACATATTCATTATTTTCATTGTAATAAGTTTTGAACATTATGATTTTGAATGTTGGCATAAGAAATGTTCTCACAATATTATAAAAGATACACAAAATTTGTTTCTCTCCCATTTGAATACAAGTTTCAATGAAGATATTTTGTGGTATATTGATTTTGGTTGCTCTTCACATATGACTCATAATGAAAAATTATTTATTGATTTGGATGAAAAACATAATAGTACTATTGTGTTTAGGGTATAAAAAATCACACGAGACTAAGAAAAGGAACAATTGAAGTACAACTAATGAGAATCATAAAATTAAGTAGATTTCAAACACTTTGTTAGTTCCTACTCTAAAAAAGGAATATGCAAAGTTGGTCAAATACTTCAACAAAATTGTCAAATTATTTTTTATAGGAATGAATATATAATTAAAGATAAGTCACTAAGAAATGTAGTGGTTCCACAAACACATATGATTGGTGATCACATGTTTCCCTTTTGCTTTCTTCAAACTTAGTAGGTCTTGAGTACTACAAAATTGCATGATAGTTATCTATGGCATCAAAGGTATGGACATTTCGATTTTGGTGGTTTACTTTTACTTAAGAAGAAGCATATGGTTGAAGGTTTTCTATTTATTAATAATAAATAAGAAGATTGTTAAGATTGTTGTTTAGAAAACAACATAGAATTCTTTTCTAATTGTGGTCTTATGGATATTCTCTCTCTCTCTCTCTCTCTCTCTCTCTCTAAATAAATAAATCCAAGTATTTTTCCACTTTTATTAATGATTTTTCTCATAAAACTTGGATCTATTGTTTGGCTGACAAATTAGAAAATTTTGATAAGTTTTTAATTTCAAATAGTTAATAAAAAAATTGGTCAATACATTAAGGTCGTCAGATTAGATAATGGGGGTAAGTATAGGTCAAATGTATTTTTGGACTTCTTACTGTTCACAACAAAATGGAGTTGTTGTGAGTAAAAATATGACTATTGTTGAAATGGCTAGAAACATGATGAAAGAAAAGAACCTAGATAGAAAAATTGGGTAGAGGTAGTCACTACTCTAGTCTATATGTTGAATAGAAGTCTCACACAAGTAGTTTATAGGATGACTCTTGAATAAGCTTGGTCTAGTTTTACACAATTTGTTACTCATCTAAAAGTGTTTGACTATGTTACTTACACACGGATTAAAAAAACTTCAAATACATTTTTATTAGTTATGTTTATGAAAACAATTATGTGAGATGTCATATTTGATGAAAGAGCACAATATATTCCCGATGAAAAGGATGAACATTGTGATTGATTTTAGAGTCCACCGAGAACAAGGAGGTAATCTGGAGAATAATTAGGAAGTGAGAGATGTCTCCAATGTCTCACCAAGCTATGAACTTCCAACTAGTCAGCCACCCAAACACCCATAACAACCTTCAACGGCTCACAAACGACGGCAAGCCACTTTTTTCCAGCTTCACTTTTTAGTGCAATAATAGGAGCTTCCCAAACCAAAATAGCATATCAATGAGTTGCTGATGGGTGATAGGAGAAACCAAGGCGGAAGGCTTGAAACCTTTTCAATTTATCGGAGCTTACAGTAGCGTTAAGACTTCTGCTCAATGCTTTTGTGAAAAGGACGTATAGAAATGGGGAGACGGGGTTAACTTGCCTGGGGCCTCCGCTGCTCCTAAAGAAACCTGTAGAAAGAGCATTGATTAGAACAGAACCAAGGAGAAGATATGCAATTTTTGACCAGACATCCAATTTTTTTTGGCATAATACAAAATCTAGCGGCCTATATCTTGGGTATCTGGGGTGAGCTGAGGCGAGACAAGTTCCCTACGAGTGAGATCCCCCACCCGCAAGAAGTCCCACCTCTCAAATCGAGGAGCGGAATCGAACCCAAGACCTATAAGGGTGTTAAATATGTGTGAGATATAAGGATATAATAATAGAAGCATAATATATAAGAGGGAAAACTTAATGTCTTATGGAAAAATTCGTTCCGTGTTACATGAGAAGAATCATGATGTTTCTATAAGACTCCATTATAAACTATCAAGAAAATCATACCAATATTATTTAACTGAATTAAATAAATTATTATTCGGTGTAGAGAAGAGCTATCAACACAGCCTAAGGTGACCAACGATAATTCTCAGTATCTGCATCAAAGAAAAATGTCATGATGTCTAAATCTATTAGAGCTTGCCTAAGGCCGAATGAATGACCTACGACTAACAATTGAGCTTTGGCCTTAAGCCTCACAACTCATAGTTGAACCAACCTTACATTCCACAGCTTCCGCATTTAGCCCTATACATAGTTTTAGATTATAAGCATGATGCAATTCATGAGTGACATAATTCTCTTATAAGAACATTCTAAAGCATTGCCAATTTATCATGGTTTGTTCTGATGGATACCAAACATAGATACAAACAGAGATTGCAAACAACTGACAAACTCTACATTTATTCATAAAAAATACTACATATTTATGGTTACACATTTGATAGCTATTTGCAGCTGATTGACAACAAATTGGAGACCTAAAGACTGTTGAATAATGATGCTGCGAATCTTTTCTAACCTCCCTGCATAGCATACGTTACACCTTTTTTAGTTTGCTGCTTTAATTTCTATGTTTTGTTGCCGCCAGTCTTCAATGCTTTGCATAATGCATGTAATATGCAGCGTAGATTTTAAATTTTGTTTGATTCCTTTTCCATGCCCCGTTACATGTTGACCGATGCATGTAACGTCTTCCTATAGTTAGTTTGCTTCAATTTTTGAAAATGGTTACTCTGCTATATATCTATGTAACGAGCATTGTTTTGTATGCTCTGTTTTTGAAAGCAATAAAATTACAGTGGTCTGTTCTACTCTTTTTCTTTTTTCTTAGTTAATTGTTTTTGTTTGTTCCTTCTGCTGTTATCTATCATAACCTCTTAGTGCAGGAATTTGGCCTGGTTTTGGTTTTTTTTCATTTGGTATCGGAGCAGGTTAATTCTATTTTGGTAATCATGTCAGGTTTTAACTCTTTGCCAATTCTTGAATTCAACGGTAGTGACTATGAATATTGGTGCATCAAGATGATGACTTTTTTGATAGGAAAATATTTGTGGGAAATTGTAGAAACAGGCTATGAAGAACTAGCAGATTGGAGTACTCTTGCAACCAATGAAAGAACAACTAAAAAGCTAAGAAGAAGAATTCTCAAGCTTTGTTTCATATTCAAATGGCGCTTGATAAGAGCTTATTTCCAAGGATTATGGGTGCAAAGACAATAGAAGATGCCTAGAAGACTCTAAAAGAATCTTACCAAGGTGGTGATCAAGTGAAGGCTGTAAAGTTACAAGCATTGAAGTGACTATTTGAGAATTTAAAGATGCAAGAGACAAAATGTGTGAGTGATTGTTGTGTCTGAGTTAAAGATGTGGTCAACAAGATGACCACACTTGGGAAAATTGTGAACAGTGAGGTTCTGATAAAAAGGTATTGCAGACTCTCACCCCAAAGTGGAACCATGTTGCCATTATCATAGATGAAAGCAAAGATTTGACAACCTTTCAGTTTGATTACTTGGTTGGATGTCTTATGTCTCATGAAGAGAGATTGAAAGATTCATTTGGAGAAAGTGATGCGAAAGCGTTTTCATCCAAATTGCAAATCACAAAGAAAGAGGATGCCAACAACAACACCAAAAACAATGAAGGTGAAGGTAGAGGCCAAAATCAAAATCATGCAAAAGGAAATAGAGGTAGAGGTGGCTCAAGAGGAAGAGGTGGTTCCAGAGGATGAGGTAGAGGCAATTTTGATAAGAGAAATGTTCAATGTTACCATTGTAATAGGTATGTCCACTTTGAAAGAGACTGCATATTAAAAGAAGGTAAAAGTGTTAATTATGCTAAAGAAAGTGATGAAAATCCTCCAGATCATTTATTTTTATCTTACTCTAAAGGTGAAACTAGTAGTAAAGAAGTTTGGTATCTAGATTCTGGATGCTCTAACCATATGACAGGGAATGAGAAGTTGTTTTCAACAAAGGATGAGAGTTTCAAGTTCAAGATTCAGCTTGGTGATGACAAATCATTGGAGGTTGCTGCAAAAGGAGCTATGGAAGTCCACACAAAAGAAGGTATAAAGAGTGTCAATGATATTTATTACACTCCACAGTTAAAACATAATTTGTCAAGTGTTGGACAACTATGTGAGAAGAACTATAAAGTTGTACAATTTATGATAAGGACCAGGGCAATAGGGTTGTGACTATTGTGCCTATGACAAAGAATAGAATGTTCCCTTTGAAATTTGGTGAACATAACAACAGCCTTGCCAGTATGACATATGAGGGTATCAATTGGTTATGGCATCTCAGGTATGGACATTTAAATTTTCATAGTTTGAAGATTCTCACATCAAATGCATTAGTTTTTGGTTTACCTAAGGTTGAAGAGCACAAGGAGGTTTGTGAAGGATGTGCTAAAGGCAAACACGCAAGGGAGAAATTTTCAAAAGGAAATGCATGAAGGGCCTATCATTCCCTTCAGCTTGTTCATTTTGATATTTGTGGTCCTATTCAAAAAAAGAGTTTGGGTAAGTCATCATATTTTATCACTTTTATAGTTGATTACTCATGAAAATGTTGGGTGTACTTTTTGAAGGCCAATTTGACAAATCCCTTGATACATTCAAGAGGTTTAAAGCACGTGTTGAAAATGAGAAGGGGTGCACAATTAAATTTTTAAGGACTGATTGTGGAGGTGAATTTTGTTCAAGAACCTTCCAAGATTATTGTGAGGTGAATGGCATTAGGAGGCAACTCACCACTACATACACACCCCAACAAAATGGAGTACCTGAGAGGAAAAATCGTACAGTGGTGGAAATAGTAAGAAGTATGCTACAAACCAAGGGTCTTAGCAATTCTTTTTGGGAAGAGGCAGTTGCTACAATAGTATACATTCTCAATCGGTGTCCCATAAGTGCTCTTGCTATGAAGATTCCTCATGAAGCCTAGTATGACAAAAATCCTAATGTTAAGCATTTCAAAGTTTTTGGGTGTTTAGCATATGTACACGCAGCTGATCAAAAGAGGAAAAAGCTAGATCCCAAAAGTGAATCATGTATTTTTGTTGGATATAGTGAGGAAAGCAAGGCTTATAGGTTGTATAATCCTCTCACTCATAATATTGTTATCTCTAGAGACATGATTTTTGATGAAGGGGGAGTTTATGGTCATCAAAAAGGCCATGTGGAAAAACCAAAATCTATTTTGAATGATGTTATTATTGATATTGATCATGAGCAGCCCACAAATTTTCTATTTCAAGTACTTCAAATCCACCAAGCAGCCCATCATCTAGTTCATTAGTTCCAAGTGCAAGCCCAACTTCAAGTCCAAGGTCTACAAGGAAGGTAAGAAGTTTAAGTGACATTTATCAAAGGAGTACAAATCAAGCACATGAAGAAGATCCAATAGGTGAGACAGTAAATTTTGCTTTACTTTCCAAGGCTGATTTTGAACCATCATGTTTTGAAGATGCAAGTACTAATGAGTTTTGGGTGCAAACAATGAAAGAATAGATGGATTCCATTCATAGGAATGACACTTGGGAGCTTACAGAGCTTCCACCTGACAAGAAGAAGATTGGCACCAAATGGGTCTACAAAATTAAGTATAACAGTAATGGGAGTGTTGAAAGACACAAGGCAAGATTGGTTGCCAAAGGCTTCACCCGGAAGTATGGCATTGATTATGAAGAGACTTTTTCACCAATACCAAGACAAGAGACTATCAGGATGATGATTTCACTTGCAACTCAAAAGAAATGGAGTATTCATCACATGAATGTGAAAAGTTCCTTCTTGAATGGGTACTTAGAAGAGGAAGTGTATGTGGAACAACCACAAGGTTTTGAAGTGCAAGGAAAAGAAGATCAAGTCTACAAGTTGAAGAAGGATTTGTATGGCCTTAAGCAAGCACCGCGAGCATGGTATGCTAGGATTGATGGATATTTTCAAGAGAATGGATTTCAAAGAAGTAAGAGTGAACAAACCCTTTACTACAAACAAGAAGGTAATGATATTCTTATTATAAGTTTGTATGTTGATGATTTGTTGTATATGGGTAGCAGTTCTAAGATGAAGGACGAATTCAAAGTTGCTATGATAAATGAATTTGAGATGAAAGATTTAGGTCTCATGAAATATTTTTTTAGGAATGGAGGTTTATCAAATTGAGAACAAAATTTTCATTTTTCAAGTGAAGTATGCCAAAGATATGTTGAAGAAATTTGATATGATTGATTGTAAGCCTCTCTCCACTCCAATTTCTCATGGAGTTGTGTTGTGTAGAGATGATGGTGTTGATATAGTTGATGAGACAACTTATAAGAGTATTGTTGGGAGTTTGATGTTTTTAACTCACACAAGACTTGATATTGCTTATTCAGTTTCACTTGTTTAAAGGTACATGACAAATCCATCAGAAATACACATGAAGGCAACCAAGATAATTTTGAGGTACGTGAAAGACACTCTAAATTTTGGTATTCATTACTACTCTTCTAAAAAGTTTAATCTTGTTGGCTTTAGTGTTTCAGATTGGGGAGGTAATTTGGATGACTGAAAGTCTACATTTGGTAATTGCTTTTCTTTGGGTTTTGATTTAATTACTTGAGTTCAAAGAAGCAAAGTATTGTTGCCATCTCTTCCAAAGAAGCAGAGTATGTTGCAGTCACTTCAGCAGGTACACAAGCATTATGGCTTAGAAAAATTCTTGAAGAAATTGGAGAGATACAAGTTCAACCTACAATGATTTTTTGTGACAACATTAGTGCCATTAAATTGGATAAGAATCCTGCTCATCATAGTAGGACAAAGCATTTTGATTTAAAACACCATTTTATTAGAGATTTGGTGTAGAAAAAGGTAGTAGAATTGAGATACATTAGCACAAAAGAATGTAGTTAGTAGATATCTTCACCAAAGCAGTCACAAAAGATCAATTTTTGACACTTAGAGATCAAATTGTGATCCCTCTCAGCATCAAGGGGGAGTATGTTGAATAATGATGCTGCAAATCTTTTCTAACCTCCCTGCATAGGATACATTACACCTTTTTTAGTTTGCTGCTTTAGTTTCTATGCTTTGTTGCCTCCAGTCTTCAATGCTTTGCATAATGCATGTATGTTCATGCAACATAAGTTTTAAATTTTGTCTGATTCCTTTTCCATGCCTTGTTGCATGTTGACTGATGCATGTAATGTCTTCCTATTGTTAGTTTGCTTCAATTTTTGAAATTGATTACTTTGCTATATATCTATGTAACGAGCATTGTTTTGTATGCTCTATTTTTGAAAGCAATAAAATTATAGTGGTATGTTATGCTCTTTTTCTTTTTTTTGAGTTAATTTTTTTTGTCTATTCCTTCTGCTGTTATCTATCATAACCTCTCAATGTAGGAATTTGGCTTGGTTTTGGTTTTTTTCAAAGACACCTCTACACTTGTCATAAGAACATAATTCAGTTATGAATTATTCTAACGCCCCCCTTAATGAATAAGGGGATTGTGATGGACTTCTAGCACATCTCTATTTAGTACAAACTTTATCTTGTTCAATGACTTATTAAGTATATCATTCATGTTGTCATTTGTGTTACAATATATTAACTCTATCTTTTGTGATTGAATATTTTCTTTTACAAAATGATGTTGAGTTTCAATGTATTTTGATTTTGCATGATAAATTGGATTGTTTTCCAATTTGATTGCATTTTGATTATCACACTTAATTAGAGTAGGTACCTCTTGCTTGTGTCTCATATCTTCAAATATAGGTCTTAGCCAAACAAATTCACAAGTACCACTACACAATTCTTGTACTCGATTTCAGTAGAGGATAAGGAAATAGTTGGTTGCTTCTTGTTGCTTCAAGACACAATGCTTGAACCTATGTTGAATGCATAACTAATTAGGCATTTTCAATCATTTGAATCATTTTTCCAATCATAGTTTGAATATACTCTCAACTCAACATACATATGGTTACTTATATTCAATATCAAAATTAATGGTACCTTGTAGGTATCGAATAACTCTCTTTGCTTCTTTCCAATGAGTCTCGAGAGGTTTAGCCATGGATTGGATAAGTATGTTGACTAAATATGCAATACCAAGTCTTGTTGTGGTTAAGTAGTTCAAAATTCTCACTACAAAGTCCCATTGACTTCTGTAGTACTATTATCAATAGAAATTTTAACATTTTGTTCTAATGGAATAGATATTGATTTACAATCCTTCACTTTGGATTAGTTTCTTTACAGACTTACTTTGAGTAATCAAAGTCTTACCATCTTGTTTCCATACTTCAATTCCTAAACAATAATGCATGTTTCTAAGATCCTTCATTTTCTATTCTTATGATAGATCACTTTTGATTTCATCAATCAAGTCTATAGCTCTTTCTGTTATGATTAAGCTATTGACATACAATGAAATCAAAACAAAATTCCCATGTTCCTCTTTCTTTATATACAAATTTGGATCATTCTTATGCTTGATAAAACCTTGTTGGAAGGAAAAGTTATTAATATTAACATACCATGACCTTGGTGCTTTTTTAAGACCATACAATGCTTTCTTTAATCTACATACTAGATGTTCTTGTCCCTTCTTTACAAATCCTTTAGGTTGAACAAGATAAAGTTCTTTAAAATCACCATTCAAAAATGCTGATTTAATGTCCATTTGATGTAGATTTCAATTAGACTTACTAGCAAGTGCAATCATAAGTCTAATAAGTGCAACTGTATCTTCATAATCTATTCCTTCCTTTTGTGAATAGCCTTTTGCATCCAATCTAGCTTTTGATTTGTCAGGACTACCATCAACATTAAACTTAGTTTTGAACAACCATTAAGAGGCTATATGAATTTTATTTGCAAGTAATTCAGTTAGTTCCCTAAGTGCCATTTTCCATAATTGAATCATATTCTTCTTGCATAACATTCATCTATTCTTTATGATTCTTATCTTCAAATTTTTGAGATTCATCCACACTCATTACTTGAGCCATTAAAGCATACTCATTATATCTGATTGGTACCTTGATTTGTCTCATTGATCTTCTTAATGCTTCACTACTAGATGGAGTGGCTTCACTTTGGCTTGTTTCAAGCTCACTTTGACCATGAGTTTGTTGATCTGCAATATCTATATACTCTCAATGTCTTCTTCAAGAAGTCTCCATGAAGTTGAACTTTCTTTCTTTAGAATACGATCTAAAGGCTAGGGTCACCAATGGTCCCAAGCTCTTATGATTGAGGAAGCTTCTTGTTGTTCACAACAATGCACCCCACTTGGCTACATCGTAAGTGGTCTTGTTCGACTACATTGTAGGTGACTTAACACATCATAAGTGGTCATAGAGCTCCACTTTCCACCATGGCCAACTAAACGATTACTATCAAGGTCTCTTGATTGATCAATACATTTCATCATGCAGTCTTGTCATGGGCTACCTCAATTCCCACATTTAAATTGTATCACAAGTTTGACACATCATGACACCATACCAAAACACACGCACACTATACATTATCACAACTCAAAATACACACAAAGATCAACTCAAAATACACACAAAGATCTTGCCACAGTCTTGACATCACAATTTACTAATTTATACACACAAGACTAACCCATAGATGAACACAATGAACTCAGACATGACACCAATTCTATTGGTACACTATACCTTTCTAGAATACCTCCATCAACCCCTTCCTCTAAATTGCTTCCTACACAATATAATCTTTAATTGACTCTTTTTCCTTTTATTATAATGCATGAGTTGATATCAATAAGTGTCTTAGACTCATAATAGTAATGAAAACGTTTCATAAAAGAACTAACCAAATCCCCAAAGGAACCATGATATTCATATCAGCCTAAGTTTTAAGTATTAGGAGTATGAAAATGCAAGCCTAACCCAAAAGCTGGGTTGATAGGGTGCCTAAAAGGTAGAACTAGATATAAACATCAAACCTTGATAAAATGATAAAGCAATGAAGGGTAATTACAAAAAGATGGTTCCCAAAAAGGGGGCTTAAGTGGCCACTTTTTTTTCTGAAATCAGGAAATACTGACCTTAGACGTGAAATTGAGGATAGTTACACTCAAAATTTTGAGATGGAACAAAAACAAGGATCGAAGTGCTCTGAGTCTACTTTCTAAACTACTAATTTATTTTGAAACTGGTTGAGATTAAGGGGTTCAAAAGAGGGACGTACACAAATTGGTGTTGTTTTTGTCAGGAAAACATAACATAGCAACTCTTGTATGACCCTAACACGGTGAACTTTTTTTTAGTATTTTTAAAATCGCTACTGTCAAAAGTTAGCTAACAGTATGTAGTTGATGCACAATTTTTCTGATAATTTTTTAATGAATATTTGATGTTTTACTAATTTTTGAAGTGGACACTTCTTGAAAAATAGAATTTTGGCCGTGCTACCCCTACAGAATTTGGAAACTAATTAAATTTTTTTTTAAAAAATTGTAGAATGGAGTCTAGTTTCTAAAAATGTAATTTATTTGAGATTTCGATGAATGGTTAATTTATAACGAAAAAAACACCAAACACTGCTTTTTACCAAAAAAGAGACACACAAACAAAATAAATTATGGATGAAAGGCTTAACATTGTTAGAAAGTGAAAAAAATT
>VDFB02271358.1:142186065-142244515 GCA_007258455.2 Sequoia sempervirens | reverse complement strand
AGAGAGAGAGACGAAGGGAGTGGGAGAGAGATAAAGGGTAGAGGGGAGAAAGAGATAGAATTAGGGTTTAAGGGTTGAGGGTATAAGGGTTAAGGGTAGAGGGTAGAGAGGAGAGAGAAAGAAGTGAGTGAGTGAGAGAGAGAGAGATTTGAGAGAGGGAGAGGGGGTAGGAGGGAAAGACTTGAGAGAGAGAGATAGAGGGTAGAGGATAGAGGGGAGAGATAGAATTAGGGTATATTGGTTGAGGGTATAAGGGTTAAGGGTAGACGAGATAGGGGAGAGATACAAAAGGAGTGAGTGAGTGAGAGAAAGTTGAGAGAGGGAGAGTGGGTAGGAGGGAGATACTTGAGAGAGAGAGAGAGATAGAGGGAGTGGGAGAGAGATAGAGGGTAGAGGATAGAGGGAAGAGAGATAGAATTAGGGTATAAGGGTTGAGGGTATAAGGGTTAAGGGTAGAGGGTAGAGGGGAGAGATAGAATTAGGGTATAGAGGGTATAAACAAAGAGAAAATAAATCTATAAAAAAACCAACTTTCTCATAACGTGAGCGTGTTTTGAAGAAGTAGAGATATGACTATTTTTAGCAAGAAATAATGCGCTCACATTATAATGTGAGCACATTTTGGCTTGCTCTAAAAACGGTAAAAAACTCAATATACCCATAATCTCAAGGCCCACATTCTGCATATTCTCCTAGTTCTGCACGTGCTCCGACAAAAAGTAGCTTGCTCCCATAAAGCAGTTGATTGCCTTGTCAATGCTACCAAATTTTCCATACATGTCTCTAGAAAATTGGAATATACTCCTCCCACATTGATAGATCTTTGAAACTATTTTGGTTTTCATCTCTATTTCTAAATTTACCTCATCACTAAATCTACCTCATGACTTATGTTGTGATATATTTTAAATGTTTCCTTGATTAGTCTACCTAGAAGGGATTCTAACCCTTCTCTCCACTATTTCAAGACTCTTTATTCAAGGATAAGTTAGCAACATGGGGAAAGGTGCAGCCTATCTTGTAATCATGGCTCAAAATGGAAGCATGGAAAAATCATTTGAATTGTTCGACAATAATGTTTTTTAATAAATGTATACAAAATTTGGTAGCATTGATGAGCTAGTGAGCTCACTCACTATTTTGCCAATGCGGTAGGGTTGAGAAGGTAGGGGAAGTGTATGCCTCATAGAAATGGGGTCTCATAGTGAGACCCCATTTATATGATGCATACACTTCCCCTACTCATGGTGATGTATATCACCATGAGACCCCATTTCTATGAGGCATACACTGCCCCTACCTTATCAAACCTACCGCATTGGCAAGCTAGTGAGTGAGCTAGCTTGTCAATGCTCCACTAACTTGCCAATGTTGTAGGGTTAAGAAGGTAGGGGCAACGTATTCACTCACTAGCCTACCAATGCGGTAGGGTTGAGAAGGTAGGGGCAGCGTATGCCTCATAGAATTCATATGCTAATGCAGAGCAGTGAGACAATCATTCATCAACCACAATTCAAGTCCTTTGAAACAATTTTGTAGCTCTTAGAACCCTAGCTCTTGGATTTCTCACACAATCTCTTTGTTTTCCTTGTAGGTTTGCCTCTCTATTTTCCTTCCATCTATTTTCATTTCATTTCCATTTTGGATGTTCTTTCTTTTTATTCTTTTACTTTGCGTATTTGTAAGTAAACTACTAAAAATTGATTGGTCTCTCCTAGTAGAAAATGCTGATTTATGAGCCATCAAAGAGAATATCAGCCAAGAAATCAATGCAACATCCTTATTTTGATGATCTTGACAAATCTCAATTTTGATTTGAAGCCATTATAAAAGAGAGTGTGAAGCTTAGAGAGGGAATCTCAAGTTACACATTTGAAGTTAAGCTCATCATGAGCACCTATGATGTAGACATTATAAGATAATCTCGAATGTATGAGTGACATTGTAAAAGATATGTGAGAATGGAGTACCTAAGGCATTGTGCCTATGGTGCAGGGCACCTGAGCCTTCATTTTGTAAAAGGGCTTTAGTATGTAGTCTCTTTATGTTTAAGGTCATGTTTTTGTTTTTAAATAATGTCTTTAAGACCATGTTGCAATGTTTTGGGTTGGTTTTGGTTAGGAGGAGTTATTTTGAGTCAATTTGGTAAAGTTGCAAAAATGTACATTTGGAGGATGAATAACAAAGATTCATTGTTTTCTACATTTTCCTACATTGAATTCTGTTGCTACAACAACTTGTACATTTTGGTATGACCCGGAAGTACTCATTTGTGCATTGGAATTGATGGAGGAGTGAACTACCTTTCATTTTCATCTTGTCTCATTTGATTTCATGAAGATTTGAGTGAGTTATAGTGTTTTGATAGCCTGCTTTGCATCAATATAGCTAGCATACAGTCTAACTTATTATAAAAACTTCATTAAATAAAAAAAATCAACCTAATGATTATATATCAATATCAATATAGCATATAGTCTATTGAAATAAACATTTGTAATAATATTTGCTCAAATATTGAAATTTGGTGCAGGGGCACCAAGGTTATTGAGCAAATTTGGTTCATTTAAGTCTTAAGTTAGTTTTGTGTTTTGAGTTTTTTCAATTGAATAAGGTCATATTAGACCAATTTACAATGTAATAATTCATGTTAGTTGGTTTTGGGGCCATTTTGGAGTTCATGTTGCATATTTGTCAAAATGATGTAAAATTGCAAAAATTGAAAAGTTGTCAATGTGAAAAACTGCAAAAAAATGTAAACTTGAAGAAGCCCAATGGTCATGGGGATTCAAAGGGAAGTTAGAGCCATTTTCATAGATTGGTTAAGGTTTAAATATGTTGGAAACTCGAAGGAAAAGGTTTTTGAAGGATTTTGTGAAGGAAAAACAATAAAAATCCCTTGATTTGTCTTGTAATTCTGTGTGTTTCATTGAATTTTTCTATTGCTGACTATTATACTTGGCCGTACAAAATTATTATGTCCTAAAATATTTTCCAAAGGGTAGAGATAGGTGTTAGCTACATTTTTGGATTTGGAGTGAAGGAAATTCATTTTTTAAGAATTTTATTGTCAAATTACTGACTACGGATCTATATAGCCATCCATAAGGGTTTGGAGACTAAAAATGAATAAATGACTCATTCCACCTATTGTTTCTCTTTGTGGCTCAGTGGAATGAATCCGAAATGGTAGGATTATATGTAGGAATAAGATTTAGGAGTAGGGAAAATGTGGAGTGTTTTTGGTTGTTTTCCCAAAGGAATTGAGTGAATTTTGGCTTAAAAATGGAGTTTAGATGTTGGGTTTTGGTGAAATTGTCTTAGGCAAGATGGGGAAATGATTGATTTGACATGGGAAGGAATATATTGAAGTGTTTGAAGCTTTGGAAGGGCAGGGAAGGTGAGTTGAGTGCCTGGACATGATGCCCTAATTATCAAATTATGTATTTTGAGTGAAATTTGATGGTTAGAGGAGGGAAGTTGTGGAAACTCTTGGGAGCAGCAAATATTGATGAACCTTCAAGCATGTGCAGACATAACTAGGGAAAAATTTAGTGGTGAATCTTCGCCAATTGGAAAATAATTGAAATAAGGAGCTCCAAAAATGGCAAATAGTACAAGCTAGAAAGGAGGGTGAATCGCTAGGTTTTTACAAAAAAATAATTTCATCTCGATTAATTCGCCTATGCATTATTTTTTTAAACTAATAAATCAAATTGATTCGCTATGTAAATGATACATCATTGGAACTGATTCGCTAGTAGTTTATACTGTAATTACAAATATTAATTATATTCACTAGTAATATTATATTCCTACCATTAATTTTGGGGCAATATTGCCACTAATAAATAATTACCATTTAATTTTAGGGATATTTTAGCCTTGAATTGGGCTTTATTTATTGCCATTGAATCAATCAATTGGCTTTTTAATTGGATGGCTGAGGTTTCCGTGATCTATATGCACGTTCCTTTTAAAAGGCTTGTTGAGGCTCAAAATTTTTTTTGGGCCACATGATTAGATTTAATCGTGTGACCCAAAATAAATTTTGGTCCTCAAAAAGCCTTTTAAAAGGCACATGCATATAGGTCATGGAATCAACTTGCAACCATCCGATTAAAAAGATAATCAATGGTAACGATTTCACTTTTCATCTAGTCTTATTTTTAAAGTGAGATTTTAAAAAAATACTTAATCCGTGTGTGCTCCAATGCATTTTCGATAATGAATTTATGCTTGGTGGTGAGGGGCTTTACCCCTTGACCCCACTTGTATCGTGACAGGAGCGCGTCGGGATCGCTATCCCCAGACCCTGCGAAGGGGAATTGCCCCCTCGACCCCCACAAGGGGGCTCTGAACCCTTGACCCCCGCAAGGGGCGCTTCCCCTTGACCCCACCGGTGGTTGCCGCCCCTGGGCCCCTACTTCAATATTACAAAAAACAAAAAAAGAATATAGGGGAACTACACTGACCAACTATGCAAATTTCTAATGGAGAGATTCACCATTGTAATTAATTTTTTTAGTGATTATTCGCTAGGATTCACCATTGTGATTATTATTTTTACCAATTATTCATTAAGATTTTCCAAAATTTTACAATTTTTTTAATAATGTGCATAGATTTGCTAGGAAAATTAATACTTTTTTCAAATAAAAAGAAAGATTCGCCAAGAAAATTATAGCACATAGCCAAGATTCGCCAGGATTTTACACCTTCATCGAGGGGAGGTTTCTTAAAGTTATCCCTGGACATAACTAAAGGTGTTTGAGGCCTTGGTTGGCTATGTAGAAGCTTGGAACAATGTTTTTCAATAAACCCCTTTGGAATGGCATAAAGTAAGGGTTTCATGTTTTGGTGTCATAGGAAGTGATTCTTTGATCAAAATTTGTGGATTTGGAGGTTTTGTAGACTAGTAGGTGACTTTCCATGAAGATTTAGGGTTGGAAAGGCATTTGAGTGGGTGATGCTTTGTTAAAGTGACCTAATTAAGGTCCAGGACAATGTAGTTGCATGATTTTGGAGAAGTTGGTCCAAAGTGACCTATGTTGCTTTTGAGATATGATTTGTAAGATTTTAAAAGGTGTTTGAAAATAAAATTGGTTAGTGGGTTTGAGATTGGATTTGAGAGTTAACTAGGTTTGCAGACCTACAAGGGAATTTGAGTGAATTTGTGAAGAGTTGGAGAGATAGGTTTAAAAGGGTTGAAAATTTGTTTCTAAAGGCTTGAATTGTGATTTTAGGTTGATTTCCTCCCTTCTGTACATCAAAATTTATTGCTTCCCTCAAATATTTGTAATTCAAGCAACGTAATCCCTTAACAATCCAAATTGCAAAAGGGCAACAATCTTTGACGACTTGTTACCTGGATATCGTGTTGGTTATGGGAATTTCATCTGAGGCATCGAGATCTCATAGAGAACCTGTACAATAACCTCTCTTGGTTTTTGGTTATCTCAGAGTCATTTTTTGTGGTGTCTAATTTTGTCTTGATGGAAAAAGTGTTAATTGCAAGCAATGTAAAGTTGCAAAGTGGTGCAACTTTTGTTCTGCAACTTGTGTGACCAAACTGACTATTCCAACATGTCTGAATAGGTATGTTTACACTAGAAATAGTCCTCTTTTGTACCCAAACATGCGGAATCGCTCCGTGCTGCGTTCAACTGGATTGATCCCTTAAGAGTCCAAAGTGTAAAAGGGAAACAATATTTGATGGGCTATTACTCAAAAACTATGGAACTTAAGAAATATTTGTATGATCCTACGAGATCATGTTGGACCCCTTTACAATAACCTCTCTTATTTTTTGTTATCTCATAGTGGTTTTCCTATGGTGTCTAGTTTTCACTTGATAGAGAAAGTGTCAAATGCAAGCAGTGCAAAGTTGCAAAGTGGTGCAAATTTCGTTTTGCAATTCGTGTGACCAAAAAAAATATTCCAACACATCTGAATAGGTATTTTTATGCTAGGAATGGACCTCTTTTGTACCCAAACACACAGAATCACTCTAAGCTATGTTCAACCAAATTGATCCCTTAAGAGTCCAAAGTGTAAAATGACTGCAAACTTCAGCATGCTATTATTTAGATACCGTGATTCTTAAAAACTTATCGTCTAAGCCTATGGTATCATATTGGGTCCCTCTACAATAACCTCTCTCATTTTTTGCTATCTTGTATTAGTTTTCCTGTGGTGTCTAGTTTTTACTTGATGAGAAAAGTGTCAAATGCAAGTGGTGCAAAGTTGCAAAGTGGTGCAACTTTCATTCTACAACTCATGTGACCAAACAGACTATTCCAACGAGTTTGAATAGATATATTTACACTAGGCATGGTCCTCTTTTGCACCCAAACATGCGGAATCGCTTCGAGCTACGTTCAATCCATATCGATCCCTTAAGAGTCCAAAGTGCAAAATGGCTGCAAACTTCAGCATGTTGTTACTCGGATACCATGATGCTTAGAAAATTATCATCTAAGCCTATGGGATCACGTTGGGCCCCTCTACAATAACCTCTCTCAGTTTTTACTATTTCGAAGGCATTTTTCTCGTGGTGGAAAATTTTCACTTGGGGAAAAAGTTATCAAATGCAAGTAATTGAAAGCTGCAAAGTGGTGTAACTTTCGTTCTACAACTCGTGTGACCAAATGGACTGTTCCAACACATCTGAATAGGTATGTTTATGCTAGGAATGGTCCTTTATCGCACCCAAACACACAAAATCACTCTGACGTACGTTCAACCGGATAGATCCCTTAAGAGTCCAAAGTGCAAAATGACTATAAACTTCATCATGTTGTTACTCAGATATCGTGACGCTTAGAAACTTCTTGTCTAATCCTATAGGATCATGTTGGAACCTTCTACAATAACCTCTCTCAGTTTTCACTATCTCGGAGGCATTTTCCCGTGGTGGTGAATTTTCACTTGGGGAAAAAGTTGTCAAATGCAAGTAGTTGAAAGTTGCAAAGCGGTGCAATTTTTATTCTACAACTAATGTGACAAAAAAAACTATTCTAACGCATCTGAATAGGTATGTTTACTCTAGGAATGGTCCTTTTTCACACCCAAACACGTAGAATTTCTTCGAGCTACTTTCAACCAGATTGATCCCTTAAGAGTCCAAAGTGTAAAATGGTTACAAAATTTAGCATGATGTTACTCGGATACTGTGACAATTAGAAACTTCTCATCTAATCCTATGGGACCATGTTATGCCCCTCTACAATAACCTCTCTCAGTTTTTGCTATCTCAAAAGTATTTTCCAGTGGTGGAAAATTTTTACTTGGAAAAAAAGTTGTCAAATGCAAGTAGTTGAAAGTTGCAAAGTGGTGCAACTTTCGTTCTGCAACTCGTGTGACCAAATAGATTGTTCCAACACATAAATATGGGTACATTTACGCTAGGAATGGTCTTCTTTCACACCTAAACATGCATAATCACTCCAAGCTATGTTCAACCGGCTCGATCCCTTAATGGTCCAATGTGCAAAAGGGAAGCAATCTTTGATGGGCTATTACTCAAAAACCATGATACTTACGAAATCTCCATCTAAGCGTATTGGATCATGTTGGGCCCCTCTACAATAACCTATTTTGGTTTTTGTTATCTCGGATTCATTTTCTCGTGGTGTTTTGTTTTCCCTTGATGGGAAAATTGTCAAATGCAAACAGTGTAAAGTTGCAAAGTAGTGCAACTTTCATTTTGTAATTCGTGTGACTAAACAAATTACTCTAACACGTCCCGATAGGTATGTTTACACTAGACATAGTCCTCTTTCACACCGAAACACTACTTCATCTACTATGAATATTATGTTTTGCAAGTGTTGTGAAGATTATGTATCCTTTGCTTAATTGAGTTGTTCCAATCAAAGGATTAAATATATTGGAATCTTTTTATGAATACTTTCATGGAATACCAATTGAAAACATGTTTTTTGCTTATAGATAAAGCATTTCATGGAACTCTTTGGATTAAACTGAATTGAGATATGTAAGAACAAGGGAGCATTAGGAAATACATTGCTCAAGGATCTTAAGTAAGCCTTCTTGGTGTAGGGGCACCAAATGCATTTTGTGTTAATGTTGTCAAATGAGGTCTTTTGATAGTTTTAGGTGTGTTTGCATTTTTTTCAATTCAATAAGGTCCTAATAGACTATATAATAGGTAATTAGGAGTCATTGAGTTTATATTGTCACATTTTTGTAAAATTGTCAAAAGTGCAATATTGAAAAGTTGTAAAAGTGCAAAAAAACGTAAAATTGAGGAAGCCCAACGGTCATGGAAATTCAAAGGGCAGTTAGAATAGTTGTAATAGGTTGGTTAAGGTTTAAAATATTTTGGAAACTCGATGGATGAAGGTTGTTGGGGGTTTTTTGAAAGATTGAATAATAAAGCTCTTGTTTTCATTGAAATTATGTATCTTTTCTATTGAATATTACTGTTGCAGAGTAGTTGCACGACCTGTACGGCCTGATGGTGAATCCAAATTGATTTGAATTTTTGTTTCAGTGTCCTATTTATCATTTTGACTAATTTTGAGGAATTCCCATTGGGGTTGTAGAATCTTATTGAGTTTTCCCTGTAGGCGAGTTTGAAACTCCAATTTTAAGGTTTTAAAGACATGAAAATATGATTATGGTCCATTCCACTAACTGTAACTCCTATAGATGAGTGGAATGGGCCCAATATGGTAGGATTTAGTTGATTGAATAGTTTTGGGAGAAGGAGAGGTCATTTAGGGGTTGGGCATGATGCCCTAGTTGTCAAATTCGAATATTTTAAGTGTGTAGAACCCCAATCCTAGACCTGCACAAACACAATAAACAAACACAATGTTAGATCAAATGCAAGTGAGAATCAAGATTCCCCATAAATTCATTTGCAAAGTTCAAATAGGAAAGAAAATGGAGATAATGAACCAAAAAAGCAATGAAATCCAATTTTAAGATGCAAACACTCAATCCCATGGGGGAATTGGTGCCAATTTGATGTGAAAATTGGCCCTTTCCCAACTCCTATGATGCAATGTTGATGAGTGATCCACTTTGTTGAAGATTCAATTGAGCTCCATGATGAAAAATCTACATAACCTAGCTAAGACCTTGATAAAATTGATGCAAATGGTGATGCTTGAAGATGAAATTGAGTATAGTAAACTTGCTCAAATGGTGGATGATCAAAACAAAAGAAAACCTCTCTATTTATAGAAAGACAAGATGAAGGAATGATCAAAATGAAGCAATGTGGGATCATTCAACATCCAATGGGCAAGTTCCACTTGTCAAGATGTGAATGGGCAAAGGATGCGCACATTTTGATGAATGTGAACCATAAATGAAATTAGTGAAATGACAAGGTGGAGGGAGAGTCAAATGGAGTTATGGCCACTTGGCTCAAGGAAAAATGACTTGTATGGTGAAATAAATGCCTTGTTGGAAGGACAAATCTACTTGAAGGGATTTTCAAATTTAGAGGAATATTAGCCTAAAGATGCCAAGTTGAGAGAAAATAGGGATTTAATAAATTAATTAAATGTATTTTCATGTGCCAGTGGAAAAAGCTAGAGGATGGGACATGGATTAAGATTAGATTTAATCAGGATTTGATAAAATTAAGATGATGTTAGGTGATTTGACAATTTTGACTTAGATTTTAGGATTTTAAATAAATCAAACTTGAGAGGAAAATGATTTAGACTTAGTTAAATAAAGATTTTGATTTATTTAACTAAAGGGGATGATGTTAGATTAAATCAAATAAGGTTTAATTTATTTAATTTAATAAAATGGCTTTAGAGATTTAATCAAATAAAATAAATTATTTAATTAAATAGAGATCGGGGGATTAATTAAATAACATTAATTTATTTAATTAATGAGGGTAAATGACTTAATCAGATAAATGATTTATTTAATTAAGAGAGGAAAATTGATGAATTTAATCAAATAAGGGCTATTCGATTAAATGGTTAGATAGAGGGATGATTTAGGATGAAGCAGTGTTAGTTAAATTAGGATTAGATGTGCAATGTCAATCGGTATATTTTAAGTGTCTACATTTCTCCCCTCTTTAAAGCGATGCACTTGTTGTGTTGGTTCAAAAAATAAACATGTCTCGATCAAAAGCCAATTTTTTTTTTTTTTTCAAAATTAGCCCACGGCTGCCTCGACAAACAAAACATGCTACTATACTGCCTCCTTGAGAGATCAGACGAAAATTTCAACTTTTTGGGTGATCTCGTGAAAAAAAGAGGACTAGTTGCCTAACAAGTCCGGAAAGGCTTTAGGATGCCAAAAATATGAGATAAAGCTCAAAAAATGGTGCAAAACAACCCTTGGTTGGGAAAAAATGGGATCGGGGGAACAAAACCCTAGCTGGACAACTAAACGGGGTAAAAAAACCCTAAATTTCAAGCTTAAATAGGCCTCAAGGGGCCACTTCCAATTCATTTGCACATTCATCCTTTGGAGATTATTGCACTTTTGAGCTCTTACCCTTTCGTGAGATGGTGCAATGATGACTTCCCCAACATATTTAGGATCAAGTACACAAACACCAGAGGCTACCTGGCATTGGACCACCGGTGAGTCAACTTGACTTGACCTTGCATTTCAATTTTTGTGCGCATTTAATAGCTTAGAAGTTAGGTCACTTAGCAGCAGTCGAATATAGCGTCACTCAAAACTCTCTATCGACGCTGCGTGGCCTCAAACTATGCCACAGTCACAAATAGCGATGCCACGACGCAGTCTAGAATTAGGGTTCAAATTCCAAACTGAACCACCCATGTGAAGTGAGCCACGATGGGCCTCTTTGTAATTAGGGTTTTTTTGTTAAACTGAGCTACTTCCTCAAACTGCGATGCTATGATGGAGTTTGAGAGTTTAGGGCTCCTAGGGTGCAATTTGGAATTTGCAAATTGCGTTGCACCCACAAACAGTGACGCGTAGGCTATTTGGGGTATGCCAAGGCAAACCAGTATCATGATTTTTTATGAATTTTAACATGGTGGCTTTCCTAATGTAGGAGGAGGTGATGATACTTTACTCACGTAAGCACAAGTCCTGAGATCTTTTCAATGTTTTGGATGATATGCCTGAGCGACAATAGAAACACCTAGGGGCGATTAGAATATGGTACATTACCTATGCATCATCTGTAAGGACACAATTGGGGATGATGACAACACTTGGGGAGTGGTAGCATAGCAAGACATCATCCTTCCACCTTTTGACAGGTGAGGCCAGAGTCACACCAGAGGACGTGTGGCAAATACTTAGATTTCCCATCCATGAAGAGCATGTGATATATGATGTGGATGCTGGGAGGGATGCATGCTATGACATGATGGGCCTCGATGAGACTATCTTTTGTGAGGGCCAGATCAAGCTAGAGCATCACAAGCCTATCGTGTCACACTTTCACTTGGTTATTGCAGCTATCATATTAGGTCTTGTTGCACCAAATTGGTGGGGTTGATATTTCAATCCTAGATGGGGGATCCCTTGGGAGCGGATGGTCTAGCGACGAGCATGCTTTACGTGGGGGCCAATATTGTTGGCCTCTTTGTACAAAGATCTTCATGAGTTTTCATTCATTGACTATAGAGCCATCAGGGCTGGGGTCACACTCCTACACATCTAGGTGTGGGAGCACATTGTTGTGCTTCATCTGAGAGTTATTCTAGTTACTATAGAGCTAGATGATCCAATTGTTTGGTGATACAAAGGAGGTGTTTCCTTTACTCATAGAGGACAACACAAGATTCCCCACTGGAGGAAAGTCATTGATGATCTACGAGCCTTCACATGGTGGCCATATCTTGGATGGCTCGCATGGTTCAATCATGTACAACAACTCTTTTTTGTTCAGTAGGACAGACTGATGCAGGGTAGGGAGCACACTATGCTCGAGAGGTACCTACCAGGCAGAGTATAGAGACAGTCTGGGGAGCCCCAAGACATGCCAGATGACTAGTATGCTACAATATTTGCATGTACGATGAGTCAAACCTTATGGGGCCAATACATTCCTATAGCTAAGGCAGTGCAGAGTTTCATGTAGCTGGTGGCCAGGCCATGGCCATACGATTAGGGACAAGCTGTTGCAGGTACCAAAAAGGCACAAAAAGATTGGTTTTGACCACCTCTTTGATTTTTAGTACCAGGAACACCATCTACACGACACAAGGCTAGAGGTAGAGGAGCAGGATGAGGTCGAGGGGACATAGACAAAGACCGGGACCGAGGAGATGGGCCACCCCACCAGCCAGATCAGAGTAGGGGTCCACAACAAGATCAGCCCCATTAGGATGTCCCAAGATAGGATTAGGACCAAGGGTGACAGGACAAAAAGGATGGGCAGGACGGGCCCGACAGACATGATGGCTAGCCACCATGAGATCAGGGACCTCCACCACCACCCTATCAGAGAGATGCTCAGATATTGCAGCTACAGGGTCAGGTGGCAGGCTTATAGGGATAGTTGGCTACTTTGATGACAGAGAGAGGGACTAGGCTGCCCAGGAGAGGACGACTGCAGAGATTAGAGCTGCTCAGGAGACAGGCCACTGTCAGTAACTAGAGAGCATTTCCACCTCCTCCTCCTAGAGTTTTGTTTTATTACGTGCATACAGAGAGGTCGTTAGAGAGGTTGACTACTACAGGGTTCATTATTATCAGGCCGTACCTCAAGTGTCCCGGGTTGTAGAGTTTTCTTAGCAGACAGGATACATACCCCCTGAGGATCACAAAGAGAGACATCCTAGCTAGGTGAGGGCAGCTAGCAGGGTTAGCCAATTTTTTGATTAGAGACATGATTCTTTTTGTGCCCCATGGGCTCGTTTTTGATAGCCCCATAGGAATTGTATTCCATTGACATACACATGTATATTTTGATCTAATTTTGTACCATGATAGTGTATACTTGATGATGATATATGAGATAAGATGATCTTGATCCTATGTCCTATTCTATTTATGCATCATGGATGGCTCTTATTTTATATATGATATGCAATGATTCTATATGATGCTATGTGATGTTATGATGTACATTATGTTCTCAGTGATGATGCAAATGTGATGAGATTCTTTCTTTTTTGATATCTTTTCTATTATGATATGATGATGCAAAATGCAATGATTACGCGACTAACAGATCTATATTATGCCCCTAATGGATGATGATGAATTGCAATTTTTTTCTCTTTTCATTATCTTTTCTCATGCATTATATGGTGATGTATTTATATGATGCTTATGTCATGATGATCTTATGCAAATGAATGATGCTTATATATGTTCTATGGATATTATGACGATGCTTATGATATGATATGATGAATGCAAACAATGTTTTATATGATTTATGAATATGATGATGCAAATGTGTAAATGATGAAATTCTTAGAATAACCAATCTATATTATGAAAATTATGGAAATGCAATGCATGTCATATGATTTAATATTTCCTATATGGTATGATATGCAGTATTCAATACGCTGACGGTTTGTGGATGTAGGATGGATGTATATATGATGATGATTTGCAATTAACTGTCATGGTACCATGTTAGTGTGGAAAAGAAGATGGAAGAAAGAAGAGGACTCCAGCAAGACATGAGATGATGATAACGATGATGATGATGATGATGATGATGATGATGGTGATGATGATGATTTGCTTACTGAGGAGTTGGGATTTTTAAAAGGGCCAATTATCTTATGTTTGATTTGCTTACTGAGGAGTTGGGATTTTTAAAAGGGCCAATTATCTTATGTTTGATAACACACATAGGCACAATGCATCAAGGTATAAAGAACCAGGATGGCCTTTGCACCTAGTGTGATGGACTTTGACTTGACAATCAGATAGGAGTATCCCTGTTCACACCTGACATATGAAACCTTATTCAAAATGCAGTTTGGATATTTCAGACATCTCAGACCAAAACATAGGAAATCAAGCCTTCCTATGCGGTCAACAAGAAACCTAAAATACCCTCCCTACAAACCAAACAAAGTACGAATGACCAAGGTTATATTACAAGAATATTCGACAAGCGCAACAGATAAAAAGATAATGATCATTGCCCCATTCCTTTCTCTCTAAATCCTTTCGTTTGGGACATCATTGAGAGGTCATCGAAATGAGTGCAATAAGATAAGTCAAAAGGACAAAGATAAAGTAAACAAACAAGCTAATGTTCTTCATACCGCTAGCGAAGACTAAACTATGATGATGCCTAATGTTTATGTCCATTGTAGGAAGGATGCATCCTAGGACATGATGATATCAAATGACTGATTTGGGACTAATTTGGATGATAGGCTATTGACACAAAGAGTTGACTAACTTGTTTACGTATTGACTTAGACTTAACACCTTGACGATTAAGTTTTCACTTTCAATTTGCTAGACTTGTTTCCGATTGTTTTACCAAATTTTGAGGATGACGATTGTTTATTATGAGTGATGTTTATTGCAGGTGAAAGCGAGATGAGACAGATGGATTTTTTGAGTTTTTTGAATATTTTTGATCCTTTTGAAATGTTTTGAGGTTGTTTTTGGTATTTTCAAGATTTTGCAAATGTTTTGATTTTCAAAATTTCAAATGTTTTGGGGTTTTCTGAGATTTTGACCAAGAGACTAACCTAAAGACCTATCCTAAGGGCCTTGGGGGTTGATCAACCATTAGCCTTTGCCATTATATACACAAAACCATGTAGTTCAACTGACATACTCATTATTGATGAGATATGAAAAATGGATGCTTTTTATACTAAAGGACTGACCTAAGTATCTGGGAAGATCAAAGATCAACCTTGCCTACCTTCAAGGCTCAAAGACCCATAGTTTGACAAGACGACTCTTTTTTTACTTTTTGACTTTTGACCTATTTTGGATGTTTTGGGATTTTGTGATTTTCTAATTTTCTAATGATTTTTATTTTCTGATTATTGGGACTTCAAGAATATACATGAATATGATCATGAGAACATGCCCCCAACATGATGCAATAGACTACTCCAATAAAGGCAGGACAAATTGACCTTGAGAATGGGCCGAGTAGTACTAGGAGGAATCATGACATGAAAACAAGACCAAGCTATGATGCAAATGTCGAACGGATGATGGATGGGGACATGGAATGCATGGATGATGTAGATGCGAGTCATGAGGATCCTGGTGGATGGAAAGTGCTTATTTACACAAGGTGCCTATTTGCTAGGTTTTCACCAAGGTACTTGCCCAAAGCGCCACGAAGTGGTTTTCATTGGAGGACGATTTTTTTCTCTTTACTTTTTTTCCGAATTTTTTGGATTTTGCTTTTTTTGATTTTTTTGTTGTCACCAAGACACCTATTTGCTAGGTTTTCGTCAGGATGACCATTTTTTCAAGACATTTTTTAATTTTTTAGCTCTTATACCTTGAAAGATTTAGGCATAAATTTTTTTGAGATGGGAGATATTCATGGGCTCTTGTAGAGGGTCCCCTTCGGGTGTTGATAACTAATATGCCCCTGACTTGTAACTCGCTTTGAAGATGAATGGTCCCAACTAGTTGGGCTCAAATTTTCCTTTGCCATTTGGGTTTGGGACATTCTTTTGATTCTCTTTCAATACCAGCTCTCCAACCTAGAATGTCTGACTCTTGATCTTCTTGTTATAGCTCTGCTTGAGTTGGTTCTGATAGACTTGCAAATGATTTAAAGCGTCCATACACCGCTCATCCAGTAGCTCCAGCTCGTTCAGTCTTGATACCTGGTATTCTTCATCCATGATGAGGTTTTGCAATGATATTCTTAGTAATAGTAGCTTGATCTCGATGGGTAATATGGCCTCTGAACCATAGACTAGGGAGAAGGGGGTGGCACTTGTTGGTGTGTAGATGCTAGTTTGATAGGCCCAAAGGGTGAGATTTAGCTGTAGATGCCATTCATGACCTGCGTCATTGACTATTTTCTTGAGGATCTTCAAAATCGTTTCATTGGTGGCTTCTGCTTGGCCATTGCCTTGGAGATAATATGGAGTGGAAAAAAAATGTTGGATTTTGAATTTGTCGCATAGGTCTCAAACATCTTGATTCTTGAATGGTGTCCCATTATCTGAGATAATGGCTTGGGGGACACCGTAACAGAATATTAGGTAGTTCAGGATGAACTTAGATATCTACTTTCTAGTGATGTATGTCATGGGTATGGCTTCCACCCACTTGGTGAAATACTTAATGGCAGTAATGATAAACTTGTGGCCATTGGATGAGGTGGGAGTGATTTTTCCAACGAGATCAAGCCCCCACTATGAAAAGGGCCATGGTGTGACAATAGGATGGAGCTCTTGAGTTGGAGAATGGATGAGGTCCCCATGCTGCTAACATTGTAGACACCTTTTGACATAGTCATGTGCTTCTCTTTCCATAGTAGGCCAATAATACCCCGTCCTCAACAATTTCTTGGCCAAGGTTATTTTGCTCGAGTGTGAACCAAAAATTTTGTTATGTACCTCAGTTAAAGCAATCAAGGATTCTTCAACATTTAAGCAACGTAACAAGGTTCCTTCCATGCTCCTATAGTAAAGGGTTTCTCTTAGGATGACAAACTGAGATGCTTTCTTGACAAAGGTTTTCTTAAAGTTTGAGGTTATGTCAGCTGGGAGGACTCCTATTCTTAGATAAGTGTATATATTGTGGTACCAAGGATCACTAGGACCAACAATTTCACACACGAATTCAGACTTTGGTACCTCGAATGCAGGCATGAGAAGCTACTCTACTAGGAATTCATTCTTTGTGACACTGCGAGGGATATCCAATAGGGATCCAATTGTTTCCATGGTGTCTACTACTCTGTTGTTTGCTCTAGGTATTTGCTCGAACATGATCTCAATAAAGGAATCTTTAAGACTTTCCACCAATTTCTTGTATGGAGTTAGCTTGTCATCTTTAGTCTGATACTCATCATTCACTTGATTGATTATCAGCTGTGAATCTCCATATACCTTGAGAACCATGATATGCCACTACACTGCTATTCTAAGTCCTATGGTTAGAGCCTCATACTCTGCAATATTGTTTGTGCAGGGAAATGCCAACTTGTAGGACCTTGGTATGCAGTCTCCTTGTGGAGTGATGAAAAAGACCCCGATGGCTGGCTTCTGATCCATGTTGTGTGTAGGAATCATCAAAGTACAACTTCCAATTTTCTGCTATGCTCAGGTTGAAGATGGATTCATTTGGGAACTCTGAAATTAGCAGATTCTTTGAATACATTGGTGCTTCTGCTAGTTGTTCTACAATGGCTTGCCCTTTGATTGCCTTCTGCTCTACATACTCGATGTCATATTCTGATAGGATCATGAACCACTTGGTCATCCTTCCTATGAGCATTGCTTTGGAAAGGAGATAATTGAGCGGGTCGATCTTGGCAATGAGTTTGATTTTGTGTGTCAACATGTAGTGTTTGAATTTTTGTGAGGAAAACACCACTGAGAGACAAGCCTTTTCAATGAAGGAATAATTTAACTCATGCCCCACCATGGTTTGACTGATGTAGTAGATGGCCCTCTCTATTCTGTTTTCATCATGCTAAGCTAGGAGAGCACCGAGAGTTGCTGCTGTTGTTGATATGTAGAGGATTAGAGGCTTTCCTTGGATTGGTGGCATAAGCACTAGAGGTGTGAGAAAATACTCTTTGATCTTGTTGAAGGCCTGATCACACTTGTTGTCCCATTTTTACATTACCCCCTTGTGGAGTAGGTGAGAATATGGGATTGATTTGTTTGCTAATTGAGCTATGAAACAACAAATTGACTAGAGCCTACCTTGTAGGCCTCTTAGTTTCTTCAAAGTCTTTGGTACCTCCATCTCGAGGATTGCTTTTACTTTAGTTGGATCTATTTCAATTCCTCTCATAGACACAATGTATCCCAATAGCTTCCTTGATTGTGCACCGAAGACACACTTCTTTGGATTAAGGCGAACCTTGTATTCCTCAATTTTGTCAAAGATGGCACTTAATGCTGCTATGTGGTCCCTTCTCTTTCTGGATTTTTCTAATATGTCGTCAAAATAATCCTCCACAGTCTTATGGATCATTTCATGGAAGATTAAAGTCATGGCTCTTTGATATGGTTCTCCAACATTCTTTAGGCCAAACGACATCATGTTCCAGCAATATGTCCCCCATGGACAAGTAAAATCCATTTTTTGTTGATCCTCTTTGGCTATCATAATTTGGTTATACCTAGAGAATCCGTCCATCAATGAAAGAATCTCATGTACCACGGTCATGTCTACAATCATATCAATGTTGGGAAGTGAGAATTCATCTTTGGGACATGCCTTGTTTAGGTCTCTGAAATCTATGCATATACGGATGCCCCCATCCAGTTTTGAAATAGGAACCAGATTTGATACCCACTCCATATAGTCAATTGGTCGTATGAACCCTGCATCAAGTAGCTTCTTCAATTCCATTTTGACTAACAAGGCTATCTAGGGATGCACTTTTCTGAATTTCAGTTTGACAGGCTTTGCTTTAGGGTAAACTACTAGATGGTGGACTACAATCTCCGGATCAAGTGCAGGCATGTCGACATAGCTCCATGCAAAGTTGACCTTCCTCTCCCTTAAGAAATCTGCTAGGAGTTCCTATTCTTTTGACATCAATAATTCAACATAAAATGTGATAGGTGGGGTTTCCTCTGTTCCCAAGTTAATTGGGTTGCACTTCTCGACTAGAATTGCCGACTTTTCTTGATGTAGAGTACTGAGAGGAAGATTGAATCCTTTATCCTCAGGCACCTCAAAGAGGTTTTCACCATTGGATACATCATTTATTTTTACTGTTTTTGGGTCAGAGAGTGCCATAATGTGGTTTTCACTCAAAGACCTTGAGATTATACTCAAGTTTTCATTTTTGTGACTAAAGGATTCAATCATCTCCTTGTAGTAAGCTTGTGTGTCCATAATGATATCAAATCCAACCTTGTGATCTTTGTATGGCACCGTGTCCCGCAGTCCCATGAATTCTGAGAGTGCCTCATCATTTTCAAAAGTGTCTAGAACCGGTGGTCCTCGTTGGTTGTAATCAATGAGTTGGGGGTAGACTAGGTTGATTTCATGGGTTTGACAAGTTGACTTAAATGATACAGTAATAATCATAAGGAGAGGAATTTTTAAAAAGCATAGGTAGGTCAGTTATAACATCTTCCTCCTCATCACTACTACTATAAATGTCCGTTATGTCAAATGTGAAATTGTCTATGACTCGGCCAGTAGATACGGGTAAGCAAAGTTCAACTACTGTTGGCTGAGGGGGAGTCCTGATTGCTTTAACTGGGGGACCTTGTCCATGTATGGTTATGCTCAGAGGGGTACATCCGAGGCCAATATTTCTCATTCGCGTCTCAGGAATAATGGGTATTAGAAGTTTGTTGTCATTCTATCAAGCCTTTGGTTTCTGTCATAGCCCATGGCGAGCATCATTTGTAAACCTTTACTGCTATCATCCATAGATAGGTTAGCTTCTAGTCTGTTGTTTTGCTATAGAAGGTTTGATGGGTCCTCTTCTATTACTTCCTGAATGAGGTCTCCCCAACTCCTGAATCTAGAGGGGTCAACTCTGGAAGTTTGGGATGATGTTCTAGCTAGTTAGGGTTGCCCATGGGTCCTAGGAGATTGTGGTAACTCTCCTACCATGAAAGCGCCTTTCTTCATTTTATAATTCCCACACCCATTGTCTTGGGTAATGACCTTGATATCAGAGATGGTAGGGATGTTGGGTGTCTCTATCGCAAAAGTGGACATGAGAGTGGCTGGGTCGATGTATGGAGTTGAGGGACCCTGATCATTTTTAGGTACTTGGGGGATTTTGTAATATTTGGCTTCTAGGTTTTTGCAATAGTAGAAGGGTTTAGGATCCCCATGGACAGTGACCTCTTGGCCTTGGTATGGAAATTTTACACATTGGTGGAAGGTGGAAGCAAAAACTTGCATCCTGTGAATCCAGGGACACCCAGGAGAATATTATAAGGAAATTCTAGGTCAATAACTTGACAAGTTTTTTCCATGATGGCCAACCTAATTGAATAGGGAGTTGGATAGTGCCCTGAGACAATCTTTCTTGATCATTGTAGGCTCTGATAGTTATTCCTTTTCCTTTTTCAATAGCATCTTTGGAGAAGCCCAAGCTTTTTAGTAATTTAAGGGTGCATATGTTTAACCCTACACCTCCATCTACCAGGATTCTCTTGACCTTGTTTTTATGGATGTAAGCCTCCAAATGAAGCGCATGATTATGAGATGACTTTGTTGGAAGATATTGTTCTGAAAATGGCAGGAGATGAGGTGTGGTGAGGTGTGTGACCATAGCTTCGAATTGCTCCAGATTGAGATCAGTGGGGACAAAATATGAGACTGAGGCTTCTTCTAGGATCCTTTTGTGGGCTGGTGAAATATTTAGCAACTCCATGATGGAGATATGAGCTGGGGTTCTTTTCAATTGGTCAAGGACATTGTATCCATTAGGAATAGATCTTGGGTTGGAGGTGGATGCTCTATTTGGCTGAGATGGCCCTGCGATGGTGACTTTTCCGCCTCTTATGGTGACTCCACAATCAACTTGGGCTCCTTTGATGGTGATAGTAGTACAATACTCATCTAGGGATGCGACGAAATGGTCATATACATGATTTACACTTTTAAATGCACCTTTTTCTTTATCATTGTTATTGTTCCCCTTGCTATTATGATTGGGCATAAAATTCATGTAGATCTTGAGATTTTGATTTCCTGCTGGTTGTTCCACATTTATAATTTTGTCATCAATGAGGTCTTGGATCAAGTTTTTCAACCTCATGCAACTAGCAGTTGTGTGTCCCTTGATTTTTTGGAAGTCAAAAAAGTGATTTTTATTGTACCACAATCATTTCACCAAAGGATCTTGATAGTTTTCATAGGTGGGGATTGTGATGGGTTTTTCCTCTACCAGTCTCTTCATGATGGATTCAGTCGATTCCCCAAGGGTTGTGTAATTCTACTTGGGGGAAATTTTGTTTCGCTGGGGTGGCCCCCTTTGGTCATTCACATTGTTGACCATTTGATTATTTGGCTACTAAACCACAGTGTTAGCTTGTCAATTGTTCTGATTGTTGTTTTGGAGTTGTTGTTGGGGTGTTGGTGTGTTTTGTTGAGGAGCACTAATGACAACTTTGGCGTCAACAACACCATCATTGGTAATGTTACTATTTTTTGCCCATGTGTGAGGTTTATCGTTATAGTTGGTGGATGGGTGATTGTTTTTCTGTTTAGGATATGCAGGTGTCACTCCTTGTGCAATAAGGGCTCGTTCAATGTTAAGCACCTTGGAGATCAATTGGTTGTACATGGTGATTCCTTAGACCTTAAGATGAGGTCCCCTCCAAATTAGAGATGATAGTGCAAACTTGTTGTTCTTCAGGCATGGCCCATTTTCTCCTATTGGCCTTGTTGTTCTTCAAGCATGGCCCATTTTCTCCTATTGGCCTTAGATCGCCATCGTTGTAGGAAGGAAGCAAATGATTCTTCCTTAGCTTGTTTAAGAGCGGATAGTTCCTCTAGACTGACATCCATATCGATATTGAAGGCGTAATTTTTTATGAATGCGTCTACTATTTCCTGGAACTTCTTGATGCCTAGAGGGAGGTGAGAGAACCACTCCATGGATTGGCCAACCAAACTTCTAGGAAATAGCTACATCAAATATGTATCATCATGTGTGACTTCCATGCAATGCACTTGGAATTCCCTGATGTGATCTTTAGGGTTTCCCGTCGCACAATATTTATAAAATTTAGGGATTTAAAATCCCTTTGGGAACTGTTTCATTGCAAGACTCCTATCAAACGGATAAGGACACAAGTTGCTAGGTGTTTTCGTGGTTTTCCCTGATTGAAGATCAAGCGCTTGTTGCAAGAGTAATTTGATTTGTGATGTCACATCATTTTGTGGATCAGGGGGTGGAGTGAATGTGTTTTGCGGTGGTTCAATAATTGTAGGGATGGGTGGATTGGTTGGTGTGTTGGTGGATGGTGCTTGCACATTTTTCTGCACCCAATATGCTTGTAATTGTTGTTGTGCCAACAATGCTTGTTGTTGGTCCTTTTGCTGTTACACTAATAGTGCCTGCTGTTGAGCTTGTTATTGTTGTTGTTGTTCCAACAATGCTTGTTGTTGGGTCACTATTTGGGATTCTTCTTTCTACTCTTGGTATTGTTTCAGCGCTTGCTGATATGCTTGTCATTGGGTTGTTTGTTGTTGTGCGAGGTACTGTGATTGTGTTGCTTGTTGGGCTACTTGTCTACCCTGTGCGGCTTGTGTGGCTTGAGCTTCTTGCACAGCTTGGGAAACTTATTGTTGTTGTAATAAAGCCTGGGCTTGAGCAACCTATTGTGCTTGTTGTGTAGCTAGTTGTGCTTGCGCTTGCTAAGCGGCTAGCTGTGCAGCTTCTCAGTTTTGGATATTTTAAAGTGCCTTTTGGTAGGTAGTTTGCTGAGTGGCTTGTAACACAATCCTGTATTGGTTTGATGTGTTCGAGGCTGGTGGTGGAGGTGGTGGCAGATTTGGGATGGTGTTTGTTGCTGTGATGAGAGGCAACATTGTATTGATGATGGGGATTTGGGTGGTGGATGGTGCAATTGATATGCTTGGTCCTTGAGAGACCATGTTTTTAGGGATGGTAGATGTATTGATGGTGGCTTGTGTTACTAGGATGGTTGCCATCTATTGTTGTGATATTGATGGCAAGATGGGAGGATTTGGTATGATGCTCTAATTGATGATCAAGGGGTTGTTTTGATTTTGTTGATTGATGTTTGGTAAAGGGGGAAGCCCTAAACTGAGAGGTGGTGTGGATGTTGATGGAAAGGTTGGAAGTGGTGGAAAAGTGAGTTGCATACTCCCTTGAGGAACCAATGAAGATGAAGGGTCAAAGATTCCCCCTAGTCCAAATAGATCACCTTCTCCTTGCGAGGTCATAGGGAGAGAAACTTGAGGTGTTGCGTGAAATGATGATGATGATGGGTCATTAGGATCGTGAAAGGTGAGGGGGACATATGGGTGTAATGGATCTTGGGGGATAGATTGACTTAATATGGTATTTTCATCCAAAACTTGATTGTTCACAATTGGTTGTGTTTGAATCGCATTGAGAAATGTGCTTCCTTTGTGGATGATCGGTTGAGTTGGAGCAATAGATGATGTGATTTGGGGGATGGATTGAGTGATGTTTTGAAATGGAGGTGTAGATGAGATTGGTGGTGTGATTTCAAGAGGCTTCTCCACAAGTGTGTTTAAATCATAATCAGAAGGGAGTTTAGCCCCTTCTTTTGTTAATTCAAGCATGTATTGGGAGGGATTGAGCCTCATCATGATATTGAAAATTCAACGAGTCTTAGGATTTTTAATCATTTTGATGACCTCATCTTGTGACATCCCAAAGGGATTATTGATAATGTCCTCCACTTGACCTTCCTCTTGTAGATTTTGTGATGGTAGAGGAATATTAGTTACATGATTGCTAGGTTCCATTGGATTGATTTGGGGAGTGGTTTGGCTCAAATCGCTTGAAGTTGATGTTTCTTTGGTAGCTTCCATGTTCCTCTTGTGTTGTGATCTTGTTTGCACCATAAAATAGGGATCAATTTTTAGAACATGGGAGAAGAATCTCTAATTCTTTGGATTGATCTAATCTTAGGTACAAAAGAGAAAATTTAGGATGATTAAGGATCAAAGGTGTGATGATGAATATGTGAAAGATGGATGATATGGATGGTTGAACTCTTAAAAGATCTTGAGGAGATGCTATACTTTTGGGATTTTTTGGATTCTTGGATTCTTGGATTTTGATCTAAACTTGATTTTGGTTTTGGATTGTTTTTATTTTGGATAATGAACAAATTGATCCCAAGGTGTTGGATGTTATCTATGGGATATACTTGCTCACAAGATGGAAATTTGACTAAGTGTAGGGAGAAGGATGCATCTACCCACACCTAACCAAACAAGATGATAATTTAACTAAGCATATGGAGAAGGATGCATCTACATATACCTAGCTAAACAAGGTGATTTGATGGTAATTCAACTAAGCATATGAAGAAGGATACATGTACATATACCTAGCTAAACAAGATGATTCTGATGTTTTGATTCATGGGTTTGCCAAAAAGTCTAGCATGAAGGATGATTTCAAGATTTTCAAGAGTTGGTGAAATGGATTTGATTGATGTTTGAAAGATGGATGAAGATTTTGATTTGATCCTATGTGTACCTAAAAATACTCTTGTTTTACAAGACCTCGGTTTTGAAGAACATGACTTCTCATACAAGATGCTCAAATTCATGAAAAAGATTTGGATTTTGACAATAATAGAAGGAATAAAGATTGGGATTGTTTCTTGAAGCTCTTCTATAAAAGTTGAAAAGAAATATTTGTTTGAATTTGTAGAGTTTTGAAAGACGCTTTTGATGATCTTTTGGACTAAGAGTTTTGAACTTGGGTTTCCCGATTTTGATCTTTTTTGAAATCATTGGATGAAGCACATGTGTGGGGTTCAATTTTTCTTAGCTTTGCTTAGTGACTTATTTTTACCACAAAGAATTCTTGATTGAATTTCCAAACTAAATGTCTAATGTCCTAATTTCTTATCATCCCACAAAATGCTTTATGTGGAAATCAAGGAAATTAAGGCAAAAGTTTCCTATTGTTGACTTTAGTAGGAAAATTGGGATATAAATCCAAATGTTTAGAAACCTCTAAGGATAGAATCCCTAGGGTAAGCAATAACACTTGAATTTTGTCAAAGATATTTGCTTCCTAAAGGGTTTTAAATTTTATGATCATGTTGAATGTTTGTTTCCCAATGTTTACGAACAAGCAATGTGTTTTGATTCCAAGAACATGTACAACCCTATGGATATGAAAGACTATATTTGTTGAATCCCCACTTGGAAAAGTCTAGCTACACCTACTTTTAGTGAATGGTTAGATGCTTGACCCCACTGGCCCCCCTCCACGACACTCACTTATACGAGGCAACCAAGTATTAGTACCCATGAAACTCGTATGACATACTTTCCATTTCTACTAAAAGTCATAAAAGTGTGGGGCGGCCTCAAATGACTGTTCTTGCACCAACAAATAGATCAAGGATTTTGGCCTTTTCTAAACAAGGGTTTTAATGCAGGCATTTCGTTCGTGGGGGACCATCCATTCAGAAAGAGACCATTGTTGCCCTTCTTATTGGAACAATCCTTGTGATATTGGCCTTTGTTCCAATATCCACACTTATATACTGGTTGGAAGTTGCTTGGCTTTAGCGTGTTGCCGATTGGGTCGTTCCCTTCAAGGGTGATTGATTTTTCCCACAAGGCAGGCCCTCTAAGATAAACAAAAGCAAGCAAACATATCCGTAGTTCAACCGATCTTTGTTGAGAAACAAAGAGAGAAAAACATGCAATATGTTCCACTCACACTTGCAAGATTTTTGTTCAATTTTTAATCCCAAAATAAAATGTGGAGGCAATCACTTACCCAACTTAAGATCACCAAAAATCCTTTTGATTCTCAAGATCGCTGTGAGGCTTGAGAGAAGTGCATAAATCTTTTCGATGGTATTATACCTTAAACAAAATCTAGTAGATTTTCCTAAAGTTCTTTTTAACCCTTTGTAGCAAAAATTGAAAGCTTTTGTAGTGTTCTTTTTAGAGCCCAAAAGAAATTTAGTATATCCTAAGAGAATAAAAGGTAAAAAATCCTTAAAAGAGACTATGAATTCTCCAAAAGTGTTAAACAAACACAAAAGTGTTAAAAAACACTTGATATAATGAGAGAATAATGCCATAGTGCAACCTTAAACTTCATTTTCCTTCTTCACCTTAATTATACCAACTTGTAAAAACTGATTAGAACTATAAAATAGAGGTTTGAAAACTAGTTAGTAACTCAAATGATCAAAAAACAAAAGAGCACATGTGAAAAAAAAATGAAACTTGACTTTTTACTCCATCCTAGCCGTGCAACCCGCATATGCAATGTTGTTTGAAGGACTTAGCGGTGCTGTATAGTGCCGCTAAATCTGCACGAGGCATTCTACAATAGAAAAAAGAGCATGATGGTGGCACCATTTTGCTCAGCGGTGCAATTTGAAGTTTGAAAACCTAGCGCCAAAAAACTAGACCAACGTTGTAGTTTACAAATTTAAATTCTGGACAGGAAAGGATGAGCAATGTGGTTTGTAGTTTGAAGCGTCACTGTATGGCACCACTAAACTGATAGCGGTGCTCTATGGTGCCACTGGATTGATAGTGTCACAATTCCCTATTGACACAAAAAAGAAGAAAAAAAGCACAAAATTTTGCTAGAAAACATGATTTGTTGAACTTGAGATTTACCCTCCCTCTAGTGCCAAATGTAGAACCCCAATCCTAGACCTGCACAAACACAATAAACAAACACAATGTTAGATCAAATACAAGCAAGAATCAAGATTCCCCATGAAATTCATTTGCAAAGTTCAAATAGGAAAGAAAATGGAGATAATGAACCAAGAAAGGAATGAAATCCTATTTTAATATGCAAACACTCAATCCCATGGGGGAATTGGTGTCAATTTGATGTGAAAATTGGCCCTTTTCCAACTCCTATGATGCAATGTTGATGAGTGATCCACTTTGTTGAAGATTCAATTGAGCTCCATGATGAAAAATCTGCATAACCTAGCTAAGACCTTGATAAAATTGATGAAAATGGTGATGCTTGAAGATGAAATTGAGTATAGTAAACTTGCTCAAATTGTGGATGATAAAAAAAAAGAAAGCCTCTCTATTTATAGAAAGACAAGATGGAGGAATGATCAAAATGAAGCAATGTGGGATCATTCAACATCCAATGGGCAAGTGCCACTTGTCAAGATGTGAATGGGCAAAGGATGTGCACATTTTGATGAATGTGCCCATAAATGAAATTAGTGAAATGACAAGGTGGAGGGAGAGTCAAATGGAGTTATAGCCACTTGGATCAAGGAAAAAGGACTTGTATGGTGAAATAAATGCCTTGTTGGAAGGACAAATCTACTTGGAGGGATTTTCAAATTTGGAAGAATATTCCCCTAAAGATTCCAAGTTGAGAGAAAATAGGGATTTAATAAATTAATTAAATGTATTTTCATGTGAAAGTGGAAAAAGCTAGAGGATGGGACATGGATTAAGATTAGATTTAATCAGGATTTGATAAAATTAAGATGATGTTAGGTGATTTGACAATTTTGACTTAGGTTTAAGGATTTTAAATAAATCAAACTTGAGAGGAAAATGATTTAGACTTAGTTAAATAAAGATTTTGATTTATTTAACTAAAGGGGATGATGTTAGATTAAATCAAATAAGGTTTAATTTATTTAATTTAATAAGATGGCTTTAGAGATTTAATCAAATAAAATAAATTATTTAATTAAATAGACATCAGAGGATTAATTTAATAAGATAAATGATTTATTTAATTAAGAGAGGAAAATTGATGAATTTAATCAAATAAGAGCTATTCGATTAAATGGTTAGACAGAGGGATGATTCAGGATGAAGCGGTGCTAGTTAAATTAGGATCAGATGTGCAATGTCAATCAGTATATTTTACATGTCTACAAAGTGAAATTTGATGGTTAAAGGTGAATAGGTGAGGAAAAATCTTGGGGAAACAAATTTTGGTGATAGATTAAGCATGTGCAGGCCATTTGAAGCATGCTTGATGCATTGGTGAAGTGTAAAGAAGTTGGGAAGTGGGATTTTCAGTAAACCCCTTTGTAACTTGCTAAAAATGAGGGTTTTGTAAAAAAAGGACTTAGTGAGCAGTTCATTGGATAAAAGTTGTAGATTTGGTGGTTTTATAGACTGGTAAATGATTTTCCATGTAGGTATTTTGGGTTAGAATATTGTTTAGAGGAGAGTTTCTTTGTAAATTAGGCCTATTTGGCTTAAGGGGACAATGTAGAAGCATCAATTTGAGGGATTTTTTGCAAAAGAGTTATATGAGCTTTTGAGATATGTTTTGGTATGCCTTAAAGGGTGTCTGAAAATATAATTGGTTAATGGGTTTGAGAGTTGAGTTGTGAGATAGGTCCAAGAAACTAGGTTTGTAGACTTAGAAGGCAAATAGTGAAGTTGTGAAGGGAATCACCCTAGTCAGGGTTTTGGAGATTGAAGGCTTGTTCAAATCAGTTGAATTTGTGATTGGTAATTGAAGGCATACCTGCTTTGCATCACTTCTCTCTTGTTGCAATTTTGGGTGGATTATTACTTTCAAAGTATTGGGAATGCTTTGCCTATTTTCTAGTTGGCAGTTGCCATTCTAGAAGGCTCATCTCTTGATATATTTTATGCTCATTATTAATCAATTATCAAGTTAATAATCAGTTCATTTATTTAAATTTATTATATTCTTTTCAATTTGTGCAATTTTGGAATTTGTAACTCTACTAGTATTCCTAGAAATATTGAAGTTGTTTAGCATCGACTAATAAAGTTTTTTAGCATCAATCAATTAATATTCAAGACAAACCATGAAGGACAACAATGATCAATGCTAGTGCTAACCAATTAATAAGTATACAATAAGTCAAGCATGTACATGTGAATAAGGGAAGTACAAGTACTCAAAAACACGTAAGCCTTAAAGTATACACATGAATACATAGTATACGCAAATTAATACAGAGTATATGCATGAATACAAGGTATACACATGAAAACACGTAAATCGCAAAGTATACATTGGAATACACGTAAGTTGTAAAGTATACACTTGAATACACGTAACTCATATCTATTGAACCATGGATTTATAATGCAAATATGGACACCATCGATAAAAAAGATTTGTATTAACCAAATATTATGTAGGCATACATCAATATATGTTAATATAATTATAAAATATAGGTACAGAATAGCCATATATGTTTACGAGAATGCCATTTAGGCATACAATGTCAAATATATCCAATACAAAATATGTACAAAAATGCCATATAGGAATACAACAAAGGGATTTGGAATCAAAATTCATCACTCTCCACGCTCCTGGTGCTCCTCCTATGGTTTAGTTCTTGCTCAAGTCTTATCTATTACAATAAGAAGTAAAGACATTAATATATAGAAATTACATTAAAAAAATGATATATTTAACAAAATAATCACTTATTGCCATCTGATGATCACTCTCCACGAGGTAAATATTCAAATGCCCATGCTGAAGCCCTGTATAAACCATCCAAATAGAAATTAAACTACGAATCAATAATGGTTTGATTTTTCACTAACTAAATCTATAACAATGAATGCAAATTGAAATTAAGTAATTTACCTCATACCTCCCTTGTCAAACCCATCGAGGATTCTATAGCAGATAAAACACTGATTTCCATTTCCATCTAAACATTCAAAGGTGTTTCCGCTTGCAATATCTGAAAATAAAACAACAAATTATTCAATCAAAAAAACTACAATAGCGATCCACGTCATGACTTATAATGTATGAGATAATGAATAAAATTATGAGTGCTTATTAAACTATATATTTCTGACTATCATGATTACTATTTTCCCTATCCATATATTGTTTGAAAGCATGTGTTTTTAGGCTTTTACCCATAGCAGCAAGTCGGTTAACTGTTTGATAAAATGCTTTTGTAGAAATGTATGATAACTGTGGTGGCATAGAGAAGGTAGTGAACTGTTTGAAAAAATGCTTCAAAGAAATGGGGTCTCATGGTGATGGAATGCCATTACAAAAAAATGCACATCATGGCATTCCATCACGATAAGACCACATTTCTTTCAGGCATTTTTTCAAACAGTTTGTTTCCTTCTCTAAGGTATTATTGCTTACTATTATGCTTTGATAGAAATTTTTCCAAGCATCCATAGTTTGTTGGAAAGTGCCTATTTTAGGCTTTTAGCATGGATAGCAACAAGGAAGTGAGTAGTTTGATAAAATGCTTTGGTACACATGTATGGAAAATGTGGTATCATATAAAAGGTGGTGAGCTATTTGAAGAAATTCCTTGAAGAAATGTGGTCTCATGGTGATGGAATGGAATTCCATCACCATGAGAGCACATTTCTTTGAGGCATTTTTTCAAACTACTATCTGCCTTGTCTATGCAATTGTTTACTATTATGATTTGATATATTTTTTCCAAGCATCCATAGTTTGTTGGAAAGCACATTTTTTAAGCTTTTAGCCATAGCAGTGAGGAAATGAACTATTTGATAAAATGCTTTGGTATACATGTATGGAAAATGTGGTAGCATAGAAAATGCGGTGAGCTATTTGAAAAAGTGCCTCAAAGAAGTTGGGTCCCATGAGACCGCATTTCTTTGAGACATTTTTTCAAACAACTTGTTGCCTTGTCTATGCTATTGCTTACTATTATTCTTTCATATATTCCTTCCAAGCATCCATAACATAGACAAGGCAGTCAACTGTTTGAAAATATGCCTTAGTAAAAAGTAGTCTCATGGAATGTCATGAAAAGAAAATGCAATTGGAAGTTGCTCCTACTTATTACTTATGCTATGTGAAGTAATTGCAACACTAATTATATTGACTTTCTAAACAACTATATTGTAGTTGAAATTTTGTCATCTATCAACATCTAGTTATTAGTTATGGAATGTGAAGTAATGCTTTGAGTTTGAAAGATGCGAAATGCAATGTAATCAATGATATGAATATAAACTACACAAATCTATTAAGTAGAATTCATTAGTTAAACTCTTTATTCTATTACCTACATGTAGGTTTGACTAAATCCACTGGCATTGGGAGGTGTTCCCTCAAAACCTCCAATATTAGCCTATTCAACACCCAAAATCACATATTAAAATACCATTCATTAAACAATGCTATTAACATGTAATCAATTTTTAATTGTTTACTAGTTACATAACTCAACAGTAGGTGTAGTGGAGAAATAAGTAGGTGTAGGGCTGGTGTATCCAATATCAACACTGTGACCGTGCAATTTTATTAAAATCATAAAACTAAATTAGTTAATCTTGCATTTCAAAATAAAAATTTAATAAATTAAATTCAATGAACATGCTAACTTTTACCTAAGTATCAATGCCATAGGCCTCATGCAAAATGTCAACTGCCCTTTCCATCTCCATAGCTACAGACGGATCCCGCGTAGCAGCCTCCTGAGTGTCCGTGGGGTCATATGAACAAGTCACCCTACAAAATTGACACAAATGGGATCGAAGCCCACCACTTGAAGACTCCCCTGGATGGCACTGTAGAATAGGGATGGCATGCTAGATGACACTCTGGGTCAAAGAGCTGATGGCCTACAAAGTCTATGTCAGCACTCTCCTTCGTGATGGAAGGGATAACGATGTGCTCATGAGGTAGCCTAGCGAGAGGTCATCTCCCTTGCCGTGTAGGACCCTGCTATGCACCGAGTCTATCTTGAGCCAACCCCCTACCTCTCCCCTAGAAATCCCTCATATCAAAATAATTTGGGATTTTGTTCAAGATGAACTCGCAGTATAGTTTCCTAAGGAAATACTGCAAGACTTCACAATTGTTGCATGGTGGGTAATCAAAAACCATGTACCACTTATCCCAAAAAAAGTTCCTAATATGTTGGTGGTGGCACCAATGAATAGGAAACCTCTTCGCATTGAGGGTAAGATTTGAATTTGACCATTGGTTAGTGAATAATGAGCACAAATCACCTTTTATAATTTTTAAGTCTTTTACATCTTTATATGATAATTTATCCTGGTAATAAGCCCTAGCCGCTTGCCTCCTATCTTGCCAATTAGTTAATTGTTTGTTGATTGAATCTACATGTTTTAAAATTTCTTTCAATGAAGTTTCCAGGGTTATTCTTTCCACAATTGAACCGTTTTGATCATTCAACCTCCTGATTAAATCCTTAATTTTTTTTTATTGTTCTCAATTTCACTCATTAAGTTTTTTTGAGTGCCAGGAGGATGTTGATGGATTGGTGAAGGAGATTTTTGTTGTGGTTGATTAACTTGAGGATTTTTTTGTTGTTGTTCTTGTTGTGCTTGTTGAGGATTTTGTTCCTCTTGTTGTTGCTATGCTTGTTGAGGGTTTTGAGGAGAGTTTGCAGGTTGATTAACATCCCCTAAAAATTCAAAAAATAAATATAAAAAACAACCTGAAACTAGCAAATTCAAATAAAAAAACAAACAACCCTTACCTCTTAGACCTCCTCGTCGACATGGCAACATCCTAGCGATGAAACAACCATTGATGAATAATTTTGCAAAATGGCTCCTCCCAGAACACGAGCGCGAAAAATTGGGGTTTTGGTCGTGGGCAAGAAAAAAAAACACAGTGACAAGTTAAAATGAATTTGATTTCTTTTTTTTTTGCTTTTAATAGGTCATAATGTGAGCATGTTATAATGTGCTCATGTTATAACATGCTTGCATTATGGGCTTGTTGTGGCTGAGCCTCAAGCTCAGCACACCAAGCCATAATGTGAGTGCGTTATCATGTGCTCACGTTATAACGCGCTCGCATTATAACACACTCGCATTATGAACTTTCAAAACTTTTTAAAAAAGTTGGCCACAAATTGGCTACCCATCTTTTTGCACCCACCCTGAAGCACACGAGCAAAATGATACTCAAATCAGAAACATGCTCAACCCTAAAACAAAATTGACCAAATGCTCATTAATTATGAAACCAAAAAGTTTTGTTGTACCGTTTAAGTAATTTATATGTGACTTTTAATGTTTCAGGTTGTGTCACCAAAAATTGTATACTCTTGAAGAAAGAGACAATTTTGTGGTAAACCTATCCCACTTTAGACATCTTTTTCAATCACCCCTTAAAAACTAAATTTATAGTCCCCTAATGCTCATAATTTTGGACCTTAAGGCCTATTTCACTCACAAACCACTTAAATCCTAAAAAATACCACTCAAAGCACTCAAATTTTGTGAAACCTACCAAAAAAAAATTTGGTGGGACTAAGTCGCCCAAGGTGGCGACTTAGTCCTTTTTGGGGTGTTTTCCACTTTTGAGCAAAAAATCACCAACCTAGTTCAAATTTGTGAGGGATGTCGGCCTATGATAAAATATTGAGTAATTTGGTGTTAATGCCTATAAATACATGTTTTTAGGTCATTTTTCACATCTCCTAGTCATTTTCACAAAGCAAAAATCAAAAGTCAAGAGCAAAGTATCTTTCACAAGAAGATTCAATAGCATTTCTACATCAAAGTTGAAGCTTAGAGGCAACAAACTAGGGTTTTTGTAGGTCTTCAATCTCACCTTTTGTCCAAGATCTTACATTGTAAAGGAGTGACCATGGATGCCTATGCTGAATCATGGAGAAATCTAGGTTGAGGAGATGCAACTAGCCATCAAATCACACTTAATGACTTGTTTTCAAAGTGATTCCATCTTCCATGTTCTTCCTATCTTCAGACTTGAGGTTTGCATTACATGTTGCATGTCATTGACATTCATTTGAAGTGTTTTAGGGTTTCTTGCATTGAAGTCTTACATCATTCAAGTGTCATTTATTCACCTCATTCTAGCACATTAGAAATAGTTTTCTATCTCATTTAAAATTTTCCTAGTATTAGACACACTTAGTGTTAAACAAGTGTAGGACAACTAAAAGGAGGGGGTGAATCAGTTGTCACAAAATTCAAACTTAAAACTTTAATACTTATCAATTCCATAACCACACTATTCTATTATTAAGTAAGAGCATGAAACACAAATAATAGAAAGTAAATCAACTAAATGAACACCATATTTTTACATGGAAAAACCAATGAGGGAAAAACCACGGCGAGGGTTAACTCACAATATAAAGATTATAAAATAGAGGCTCACTGCTAAGGGCTCACTACCTAGAAGAGGACTCATTGTCCAAGTACAAAGGCTCGCTGCCTACCAAAAAGACTCACTATCCATAGAAAGGACTCACTGTCCAACAGGGAGGCTCATTGCCTACAGATACAAAAGAGAACAAAAAGATCCAACACAACAATGAACACACATTCACAAGATTGCATAAACCTTTATCTCACTACCTTCAGAAACCCAACTCACTCACACACACACTTCTGCTCATATGATTTGTGGCTCAATTTTGTCACTTTGCATCACACTTGTTAGCTATCAAAAACACAGGTTTGAACAATGAAAGGTTGCCAAGCTTTCATGATGTTTTAGGGTAACAGAACAAGGTTTGAAACAATTAAACCTTCTACTCTCCAGGCGCTGCTAGACCTAGGCGAGTGAACCTATAGCAAATGAAGCAGACTTGACTATTGATCTTCTCTTCATGACATGATTTGTCCACGATGGCAGATTGGAATGGACAAAATAACAAACCTGGTATATATTGTATACTATAATGAAGACTAAACCCTAATATGCTCAATTAACAAATGTAAAGAGTATGAATGAAACTGAATGGTGGAAACGATGAGACCAGTGCCTTATATAATATACAGAGTCAAATGAAATCTTTAACAACTGACTTCTTTCTGGTGATTATTCAAATTGTTTGGCATATTTTGTTTATAACTAGTATAAACATGCAAGATTGTGATTACTAAGTTCTTCTTACTGATCTAAATGAAATTCCCTGATTACTGTGATTAATTAAAAGGATTTAATCCTTCCTTGAAAGAGCTTATCAATCAACCACATAGATATGGCAAATTCGTACTGATAAACCAGGCATAAGCATGTTATGCTAATTTAAATAATCAAGCAACATCAATCTTAGAGACAACTTAAATAATTATTTCAATCAGCACAACACAACAATTGACACCAGAATACGCGAACAAATTAGATGATTTTCATTGATATCTCCATAGCTTCAAAACATGCATTAGAACTCAGCCCTATGAAACATGGTGTTCCACCGTATCTTCTATTCTCTATCCTATTCTACCTACTACCTCATTTACAATTGAGATTGATTATTTATACATCAGTATCCGAACAGGCACATCGTTTCATATTCCAATATCAACAAACAGTTGTAATTAGGAATTTTCATGTCAGCCACAGTGCATAAGACTTCATCAATCATTTGCTGAGACTTATCCCGATGTGCTCTATCGGTGAAACACCCTGATTTCGTTGAAACTCTCGCCGAAGACCACCTCTCCATAGATCGCCAAGACATTTCGATTTTCTTACCGACTGAGTCCACCTGTCGCTGATGACCCCCTTCACATCTTATCGGCAAGACACTACTCCAATATACTTTAGTCTCACCGATGTACATTCCTCGTCACTAGTCGGTAAGACAATGCTCAATCGCCAAGACCACCTGTCAAAAACCTTTAGCTTGGCCGAAACATTTCCACATGCGCTAGTCGGAGAGACAAAATGTTTTTGCTATGACCTTATACCGATACTCATCAATTTGGCCGAAATGAATACTTGTGCACTGTCGGTATGACATGTGGAGATCGCTGTGATGTTATATTGATGCCTCAATCCTTTGCCGATAGAACCTTTGATATGCCTTTCGACAAGACATTCATATTTCACTATGACCTTCACCCGAATATGACTCCTATGTTGATATGTGTCTTTCAAACATGGGTCGGTGAAACATGATGCATTTGGTGAAGCATTACACCAATGATCCTGACTCATGCCGATATGAACACTCCCATCATCGAGACGATGAAACTATTATGCTGATAACTACTAGTGAATGAAATTTAGTCGCCATGACATTAAAACGCCTTGCCGATAGGCAACACATACGTTTTGCTAGCAGAAGACACAACATGGATCGGGGAAAGCCTAATGAACTCACGCCGATAGGCACCAGAATGCAAAAGATGCGTAACTCAATGGATTCTATGGGTAACATGGGAAAAATATGAGCAAAATGATATGAAAATAAACCCCTACATTTATAAAAAGGATTCCAATGGAAACTTAAGGTTATGGAAAACATGTGAAAAAGCTCAAAAAATTATAGTTCCAATAGTGGCTCCATCTGGGGATGAATGATAGTCAAATCATTGCAAGGATCCAGAATCTTTGGGTGAGTAGACCATACCAAACACAAAATGAGCCAGTGAGTTGAATGGAAATGGAAATGAAGCATGAAGGAATGAATGCAAGATGGAGGTGAATGCAAAATGGAAATGCACCAAAACCCTAAAATACTATGCATGGAAAAGAAATTTAGAGAGGATACACAAGAGTTGTCCATGCACTGGCAACCCTCAATCCTCCATGTTTCAATTTCACCTTTCATGAGCTGTTATAAACTGAAACTCAAACCAAGCCTTCCCCTGTCAAACACCTGGTTTTGTGTTGAGTTCATCATATTCTTCCCGAAGATACTCATGCAATCCTTCCTGTCACTGTTATTGCAAGTTCTTAGAGTATCATCATGCTCAGTTTGGCCCAAAATCCCTACACCATCCTGTAGTTCAAATTCTTCAACATCTTGGGACAAACCCCTGTTATTTTCAACATTCAAGATGCATGCATATGAAATACAATATTCCTTATTATCTTTCTCACTGTTATGGATCATAAAGCATTCACTCAGCTGTATTAAAATTTCACAATCAAAGTGCCCCTCTTGAGAAACAAAAAAATTTGTCAGACCAACATTGTCTGAAACAAGCAAATCTGAAACCCTTTGCATTTCTTTGATACCCCTATGACTCAAACCTTCAATATTAAGCATATATGAACCAATCAAATCTGGAACATTATCATCCTTGGTATGCAGACAAATGTCTTCTCCACATGAGTTAGAAATTTCAAAAACACATACCTCATTCTGAACAGACACATGCATTTGGCCAACCTCAAAGGTTTCACTATCAACTTGAGAAAGGCACTGAGAATCATATGAATCATTGCACAAAAAAATTTCACTGTCAAAACAAATGCAAGTTGGATAAAGAACTTCAGGATCAGCTTCATGTGTATATCTCTGATAGTCAAGAGTCAGCAAATCTGAAATTTGCTCACAGCTGAGTAAACACGTTTCCACATTTTCATTATTACAGTCATACTCATCACTTTTGTCATCATCAAAAAGAGGCCCAGGATCAACTGAGAATGAAAAATTACCAGCACAGTCACTTGTTCCATAACTTGACACATCACTTTGTTTATCTAAAAATACCTTTTGCTCAACATCAAGTGGATCTGAAAATACCTGAAATTCATTCTGGGGCAAACCTTTGCAAAAAATTATCTTGATCCTCTTTTAAATCTTCATCATGCCATGGGCCTGAAATTTTTTGGAAACCATTCTCAAATTTACAACCCTCCTCTTCATCGCATGTATCGTTGTAGCTTTCAACTGCAGCTAGAGGCATTGTAAATTCACTATCAACATTTCCCATTGCCTCTTCATCCTGATCCTCATAAGAGGTAAAAGGATCCCCTTGCTGCAGATCAAAATCCTCAGGTGTATCTTCAAAATCTAAACACTCATTTGATCCCTCATAACACACACTACTCTCCCTTGTCACAATCTGTCAAGCAAGAGAGATATCTTGTACCTTCATCTTTATTATGCAAGCTATCATAGGAATCATACTGACTTGCACATACCTCATCATCTATTGGATGCATTGCTTGATCAATTCCTCTATACTCATCAGAAATACAACAATTGGAATCAACATTGGTAGTGTCCCCATACCCTTTCCTCTCCATGGCATCAATGAACTTATTCAAGTGATCACAAACTTGCTGTATTGATAATTCTGACCAATGAACTGAATTAGGCTCCCATACCTTTATGAATTGCTCAGTAAACATGGTCCTTGTAGGCCTATGGTGAGAAGGTAACTGTATACAAATTTCTCTCATTCTATTGTACAGAGAAGTGAAATCTTCTCCACCATACCTCCTTATGTCAAGAAAAGCATCCCAAAGACTTTTGAAATATTCATCATCTCTAGATTGTTGGTTCTGATACATACCTTGTTGCAGATTCTGGCTAATATCTCCAAGTGAATCAGAATTGTGTTGCCCTTGACATTGATCACATTGACATTCTTGATAACTGCCAATTGCATTTGACACTGATCGCACTGGCATTCTTGATAATTTTCCAATCTTTGTCCAGACAGGATAAGCATTTTCTTGCTTTAATGGTTGTGGAGGATAAGTGCTCTGCTGTGCATGATATGTATCACCTCCATTGTAGAAATTTCCATTTGTAATATCAGGTGCTTGAGGGGCCCAATATCTTCCTGCATCTGTATATTCATTCTGGTCCAATTGCAGCCTTTTCCTCTGCCATTCTTCTATTTCCTTTCTCTGAGACTCATACAGTGCTTTGACCTCCTCAAAAGTTAAAGATTCATAATCAACTTGAGGAGTGTCATGATCAATAGGTCCGCCCTTGATTACCCTCCATTTTTAGATCATTGAGGATCTTTTTCCTATCATATTTGAACAAATGCAATGTTTCTTTCAGAGTTACCACCTACTTTTCCAAAAGTAGGAAAATGATTACTTTTGATCTTTTCCCCAGCGGAATCACCCCTTCTGAATCTTCTCAAATTATAACCTTTTCTTTAATGACTCTATAATGTGGTCTTCAACCAAATTTTCTGATATGTTTCCCCAGCAGAGTCGCCAATTTGTTAGCTCTCAAAAATGCAGGTTTGAACCATGAAAGGTTGCCAAGCTTTCACGACGTTTTAGGGTAACAGAACAAGGTTTGAAACAATTAAACCTTCTACTCTCCAGGCGCTGCTAGACCTAGGCGGGTGAACCTATAACAAATGAAGTAGACTTGACTATTGATCTTCTCTTCATGACATGATTTGTCCACGATGGCATATTGGAATGGACAAAATAACAAACCTGATATATATTGTATACTATAATGAAGACTAAACCCTAATATGATCAATTAACAAATGTAAAGAGTATGAATGAAACTGAATGGTGGAAACGATGAGACCAGTGCCTTATATAATATACGAAATCAAATGAAATCTTTGACAACTGACTTCTTTCTGGAGATTATTCAAATTGTTTGGCATATTTTGTTTATAACTAGTATAAACATGCAAGATTGTGATTACTAAGTTCTTCTTACTGATCTAAATGAAATTCCTTGATTACTGTGATTAATTAAAAGGATTTAATCCTTCCCTGAAAGAGCCTATCAATCAACCACATAGATACGACAAATTCATACTGATAAACCAGACATAAGCATGTTATGCTAATTTAAATAATCAAACAACATCAATCTTAGAGACAACTTAAATAATTCTTTCAATCAGCACAACACAATAATTTACACCAGAATACGCCAACAAATTAGATGATTTTCATTGATATCTCCATAGCTTCAAAACATGCATCAGAATCTCAGTCCTGTGAAACATGGTGTTCCACCATATCTTCTATTCTCTATCCTATTCTACCTACTACCTCATTTACAATTGAGAGTGATTATTTATACATCAGTATCCAAACAGGCACATCGTTTCATATTCCAATATCGACAAACAATTGCAATTAGGAATTTTTATGTTGGCCACAGTGCATAAGACTTCATCAATCATTTGTTGAGACTTATCCCGATGTGCTCTATCGGTGAAACACCCTGATTTCGTTGAAAGTCTCACCGAAGACCACCTCTCCATAGATCACCAAGACATTTCAGTTTTCTTACTGACTGAGTCCACCTATCGCTGATGACCCCCTTCACATCTTATCGACAAGACACTACTCCGATATACTTTAGTCTCACCAATGTACATTCCTCGTCGCCAGTCGGTAAGACAATGCTCAATCGCCAAGACCACCTACCGAAAACCTTTAGCTTGGCCGAAACATTTCAGAGAGACAAAATGTTTTCGCTGTGACCTTACATTGATACTCATCAATTTGGCCTAAATGAATACTTGTGCACAGTCGGTATGACATGTGGAGATCGCCATGACATTATATCGATGCCTCAATCCTTTGTCGATAGAACCTTTGATATGCCTTTCAACAAGACATTCATATTTCACTATGACCTTCACCCGAATATGAATCCTATGCCGATATGTGTCTTTCAAACACGGGTCGGTGAAACATGACACGTTCAGTGAAGCATTACACTAATGATCCTGACTCATGCTGATATGAACACTCCAGTCACTGAGATGATGAAACTGTTATGCTGATAACTGCCAGTGAATGAAATTTAGTCACCATGACATTAAAACGTCTTGCCGATAGGCAACACAGACGTTTTGCTAGCAGAAGACACAACATGGATCGGGGAGAGCCTAATGAACTCACGCCGATAGGCACTAGAATGAAAAAGATGCGTAACTTAATGGATTCGATGGGAAACATGGGAAAAATATGAGCAAAATTATATGAAAATAAACCCCTACATTTATGAAAAGGATTCCAATGGAAACTTAAGGTTATGGGAAACATGTGAAAAAGCTCAAAATTTATAGTTCCAACAACACTGTCATATAATTCTTCACAATTCAACTTGCTTTTATACCATCCTCATCCTTAGAAACTTTATCCAAGGTTAGCCACAATTATCTCATTTCATAAATTCAAAATAGGTCGATGAATCAACATTCCCGCGGTGGAAAGGAATAAGAGTGAACCAATTAAAACATTTAACCAAAACCAAAAATAATGTCTTAGATCAACCACACTCCTCAAATTAATTTTATTCTTTAAATGAAGTGTAAACACCAGGTCGGCCAAACCTAATGAAAACACAAATGAACATTGATGTACACACTTCCCAACAAGAAGATGATACACAGACTCCACAACACGCTTCATTAAACATGAGAATACATCTAAGATTTCTTTAGATACATCAGCAATAAATGCAATATGCTTCAAACATTGAACACCTTTCACCAGTCCAACTGGACTATATAAACTCACACTGAAATACTAAAATATGACTTCCAGATCACCAATCTTCAAACCTCTTTGCTAGAGCACAAAAAATAACTTCACAAGAAATATTCTAGATCTGAAAGATTTGAAACGAAGCAGAGGAGGACTGTGGAGCAAAAACATTTCTCTCAGTCCACAAAAGATCAACTCTACCAAAACAATTCACACACCAGTGAACATAACTTTCACATACCATCACACCAGAAGCTAAAACTTAGGATATATCACCATAAGATCACCATTATCAGATCTTCAGATCCAAACAGGCATAGGATCAACACAGGAGAAACATAGAGAAGATACTAGAGCACTTTTTGAATTATTCAACACTCTGACTTCACTTCATTAATTTTCTCAAAAGAACTTGGAAACTTATCAACACAACACATTTGCAACAACATAAAGATAGCTCCTTGTACTCACACATATTAGCAACATCTCAGCTATAGATGTACAATCTACAACATATTGAACTATGTTGACATCAATGAAAACACCACCAAAACTTGCTCATACCTGCAACAATCTCCCCCTTTATCATTGATGGCAACACATGATGTGAAAAACCATCAAAGACAAACAATTTACACAATATCCTAGGAGAACATCTTCTCTTCCTCTGCAACTATTTTTCACATGATTTTCTCTCCCCCTTTGAGATCAATGGAAAAGACCAACAACTCTGATCACTCCCCCTTAGGAGCACACTCAACTGTAACAATGAAAACCTTTTCTACTCCCCCTACGGAGTAGACCCATCTGTTAGTCCAAATAAATGAAGAATCTGTGAATTCACTAGACTCATGCACCTTCATGTGCACTTAGTTAGGAGGGCCAATGACCCCCAACATCTCCCTAAGATGTTCAAAAGTATCCTTCAAAAGAGCCTTAGTAATATGTCTGTAATTTGTTCCTTTGTTGTCACATACTCCAACCTAACTTCATTCTCCAACACTTTGTCTCTTAAAAAATGATACTTGATAGATATTTATTTTATTTCTGAATGCATAATCAAGTTCTTTGAAATATTTATTGCAGTTGTGTTGTCACAAAAATTAGAAATAGACTCATCACATACGACACCAATGTATTTCAGTGTTTGCTTCATCCACAAAACCTGTGTGCAACAGGATGCTACAACAATATATTCTACCTCTGCAGTGGATAAAGAAACTAAGTCTTGCTTTTTACTCAACCATGAAACTAATATTTTTCCAAGAAAGAAAGCACCACCACTGGTACTCTTCCAGTGATCTACACATTCATCCCAATCAAAATTTGTATAAGCACTCAGGGTGAAATCATCACTCTTAGGGTACCATAATCCATAATTCAATGTACCTTTAAGATATCTAAATATCCTCTTTACAATTGTAACATGTGCTTCTCTATGATCTGCTTGGAATCTGGCAACTAAACATACTACATGCATAATATCCGGTCTGGTAGCAGTAAGGTATAATAGTCCACCAATCATAGATCTATATTTGCTCTGATCAGTCTTAGTAGATTCATCATCTTTGCCTAGTTTACATCTGGTTACAATAGGAGTACAAACCAGTTTGGAATCATCCATCCCAAACTTCTTTAACAGTTCTTTTACATACTTAGATTGTGAAATGAATATCCCTTTATTAGTTTGATTCACTTGTAGACCAAGGAAAAAATTAGTTCACCAATGATAAACATCTCAAATTCTTTCTAGATCTCTCACATTCCTTCGTTTCCACCAAAAATGATGTCATCAACATATACAACTACTATCAACATTTTTTTACCTTGCACTTTGAAGTAAAGATTGTTGTCAACAAAACCTTTGTTGAATCCTTGTTTTGTCAGGTATCTATCCAATCTTGCATACCAAGCTTTGGGAACCTGCTTCAGTCCATACAATTCCTTCTTAAACTTACAAACCATGTCTGGTTTGTTAGACAACTAAAACCCTTTAGGTAGCTCCATATACACTTCTTCCTCTAGTTCACCATTAAGAAATGTAGACTTAACAACCATCTAATTCACTTTGAAGTTCTTGTGGATAGAAAACTCCAGAAACATCCTAATAGCTTCCATTCTAGCTACAGGGGCAAATGTTTCTTCAAAATCTATACCTTCAACTTGTGAATATCCTTTGCATACCAGTCTTAACTTATTCCTTTTAACTTCTCCACTTTCATTTAGCTTATTCTGAAACACCCATTTCAAAATAATCACATTTTTATTCACAGGCCTAGGGACTAGTTCCCATGTTTGATTCTTTTCTATCTGCTGCAACTCTTCTTTCATAGCTCTCATCCAACTCTCATATTCACATGCTTCACTTACAGATTTGGGTTCAATTTTAGAAAGTAGACACAAATTTATCTCAGCTGCAACTCTGCTTCTTGTCTTCACACCTTCACTTTTATTTCCAATTATCTAATCCTTCGGATGATTCTTCTGTACATACTTAGGAGTCCTAACAACAGGTTCTGGTTCATTCTCTTCTTCTTCTTCTTCTTCTACTTTTTATTTTTTCTCTTCTTCTTCCTTCTTGTTTTCTTTAGATACATGTCCACATATAGGATCATCAGGTTCAACTTCACTTATCTCAATAGGTCTTCATATGTCTTCATCAAATTTCACATTAGCGCTTTCAATAATCTTTCTCAATCTTTTGTTAAAACATTTGTATGCTTTGCTAGTAGTAGAGTGTCCAAGAAATATTCCTTCATCACATCTAGCATCACACTTTCCAATATTTTCATCATCTCTTTTGATATAACATCTGCTTCCAAATATCTTGAAATAATTCGCAGTAGGAGTCTTACCATTCCACAACTCAAAAGGAGTCTTTGTGCTATTGTATCTGATTTGAACTCTATTAAGAACATAGACAACAATATGTATTACCTCTCTCCAGTACACATCCGGTACATTTGATTCTTTCATCATGGTTCTAGAAGCTTCCTGTATAGTCCTATTTTCCCTTTCAACTACTCCATTCTGCTGAGGGGTTCTTGAAGCAGAAAATAATCTTCTTTTGCCATGTTATTCACATAATGCATCAAATTAACCAAAAGTGAATTATCCACCTCTATCAGATCTCAAACACTTAATTTTCAAATTTACTTCATTTTCCACTCTTGCTTTGAACACCTTAAACCTATCTAGGGCCTGAGTCTTTTCTCTGAGAAAAGCAACCCATGTCATTCGAGTATAATCATCAATAAGCAACATGAAATATCTGTCACCATTCAGGCTTCCAGTTCTAGTTGGACCACAAAGATCAATATGAACTAACTCCAATATTCCAGTAGTAGAATGCTTTTTTCCCTTAAAGTTGCATCTAGTATGTTTCCCCAATTGATAACTTCTACAGATAACATTAGTAGGTATTGTGATTCTAGGCAGTCCTCAAACAACCTCCTTTGCACTGATGTTGAAAGGCTATCAAAATTTACATGTCCCATTCTCCGGTGCCATAACCAACTTTCACTGATTTGAGATACAAGATAATGACCATCAACTCCCTTTAGCTGATAGATGTTTCCATGAGTTCTTCTAGCAACAATCATATCTCCATTTTTGGATCCTTTTCTAATTTCATAGGTATTATTCTGAAACACAAGTTTAAAGCCATTGCTACACATCTGACCAACACTCAGAAGGTTATGCCTCAAACCCTTCACATAATATACATCATCAGTACTGTGCACTCCATCAAAACTAACTAAACCTTTCCCACAAATCTTAGCTCTTGAATCATCACCAAACATAACTAAACGACCACCATATTTCTCAAGTTTAGTGAAATTACTCTTATCTCCGGTCATGTAATTAGAACATCCACTATCAATTACCCAATAGTATTCATCTTGTCTTGCATGAAAAGCGGTAACCAAAGTACCTTCCATCCTATTTCACTTATTCTCCAGAGCCTTCTTGCTTACACATTTTACAGGGTTAGTGGATACAAATTTACTTTCCAAAACTAAGAATAAGCATTCACTATCATCAACCTCATTCTCAAATTCATCATCAGAAATTCCTGCTTCTTCTTTAACATAGTACAACATCTTATATTTCTTATCCTTCCTATACTTATACTTATAGTCTTTGTTATTTATATGTGCAACTCTATTCGGACATCTTAAAGCATAATGACTAATATTACCACAACTAAAACATTTAAAGGGAAACATACCTTTATACTTTCTAGTGCCTTTCTTCAACTTCCTGGTGAAGTTTTCTTCCAACTCATCAACACCATCACTATTCCGTTCATCCTCAATCTTCATTTCCTTAAATGTCATTTCTTTCTTTTCTTCCATCTTGTCTTCTTTTCAGAAATTTCTCAACTCAAATGCTTGCATGTTTCCAAACAACTATTCTAGAGTGTACTTCTTAGGATCATACACTTCTTCAATAACTAAGATCTTATCACTGTAGCAATCTGGTAGGGTGATCAGGATCTTTTCAATTATATATTCATCTAATAGTTTTCCTTCTTGATTTCTAATTTCACTTGTAGTCAGTTCAACCCTCTGAAAGAAACTTGTAAATTCCTCACCGTATTCCATTTTCAAATTTTCAAATTTGTGCTTTTCCACCAGCTTCTTTGTCAATTTCACTCTTTCATTTCCTTTATACATGTCTTCCAACTTCTTCCAAACCTCATATGCAGTATCTAAAGAAAGAACCTTAGTTCACTCATTTTTAGATAATCCACTGCAAATAGCATCCTTCGCCTTCTCATTTTCTTCATAAGCAAAGATCTCATCTACAGTAGTAAGACCACCAAACAGGAATGTATACTTTGTCTCAATAGCCTTCTAGGTCTTGAAACCAAGAGAGATAATATATCCTTTCGTCTGTCCCTTTAAGTCATTGTAGTCAGTTCCATTGAACATAGGGATCACCAACTTATGCACCATCGAATCTTCCTTAAGCAGTTAAGAGCTATGCTAGGGAACCAAAGCTCTGATACCAATTGTTAAACAAGCACAAGACAACTAAGAGGGGGGGTGAATCAATTGTCACAAAATTCAAACTTAAAACTTCAATATTTATCAATTCCACAACCACACTATTGTGTTATTAAGTAAGAGCATGAAACACAAATAACAAAAAGTAAATCAACACAATGAACACCAGATTCTTACATGGAAAACCCAATGAGGGAAAAACCATGGTGAGGGTTAACTCACAATATAAAGATTATAAAATAGAGGTTCACTGCCAAGGGATCACTACCTAGAAGAGGACTTACTGTCCAAGTACAAAGGTTCACTACCTATAGAAAGGACTCACTATCCACAAAAAGGACTCATTATCCAATAGGGAGGCTCACTGCCTACATATACAAAAGAGAACAAAAAGATCCACCACAACAATTAACACACATTCGAAGGATTACAAAAACCTTTATCTCACTGCCTTCAGAAACCCAACTCACACACACACACACACACTTCTATTCATATGATTTGTGGCTCACTTTCGTCACTTTGCATCACACTGTCATACAATTCTTCACAATTCAACTTGCTTTTATACCATTCTCATCCTTAGAAACTTTCTCCAAGGTCGGCCATAATTATCTCATTTCATAAATTCAAAATAGGTCGGTGACTCAACATTGCCGTGGTGGAAAGGAATAAGAGTGGACCAATTAAAAAATTTAACCAAGACCAAAAATAATGTCTCAGATCAACCGCACACTTCCTCAGATTAATTTTATTCTTTGAATGAAGTGTAAACACCAGGTTGGCCAAACCTAATGAAAATAAAAATGAACATTGATGTACATGCTTCCCAACAAGAAGATGACATGCAAAATCCACAACACCCTTCATTACACATGAGAATAAATCTAAGATTTCTTTAGATACATCCAAAACAAATGCAATATGCTTCAAACATTGAACACCTTTCACTAGTCCAACCAGATTGTATAAACTCACACTGAAATACTAAAATATGACTTCCAGATCACCAATCTTCAAACCTCTTTTCTAGAGCAAAAAAATACCTTCACAAGACATATTCCAGATTTGCAAGATCTAAAATGAAATAGAGGACTGTGGAGCAGAAACATTTCTCTCAGTCCATAGAAGATCAACTATGCCATAACAATTCACACATCGATGAACATAACTTTCAGATAACATCACACCAGAAGCTAAAACTTAGGATATATCACCACAAGATCACCATTATTATATCTTCATATCCACATAGGAATAGGATCAACACATGAGAAACATGAAGCACATACTAGAGCACATTTTGAACACATTCATCACTCTGACTTCACTTCTTTGTTAATTTTCTCAAAAGCACTTGGAAACTTATCAATGCAACACATCTGCAACAACATAAAGATAGATCCATGTACTCACAACATCTCAGTAGCATCTCAGCTATACATGTACAATCTGCAACATACTGAATTGTGTTGAAATCAATGACAATATTAATGACAACACCACCAAAACTTACTCATACCTGCAACACTTAGGGCTAGGGTTTTATGCAGATTTTGTCTTTCAAAAATTTTAAATGCCAACTAGGGGTTTGACCGAGGAAAACCCCCCATTAGAAATCAAAATATCTTCTGTTTTGTAAGGTTTTTCGTTTGAAGATTCAAATCTAAATTTTTGTCAAAAAATAGAGTGCAAGTTGTGGGCTTCCATTTCTACTTTCAAATTTGCAGAAAATCCAAAGTGGACTAAGTCGCCCCTAGTGGAGACTTAGTCCCACTACACTTATTTTTCATTTTTTTTTACATTTTCAGGTACCCTTTTGGTAGAAACAACTTTCTGTGCACTTTCTCCAATTTGGGACTGTCACCTAGCTTGGCGTAAGTGTCCCAGTTGGCTCAAAAATTAGATTTTTTAGAATTTCAGAGGTCTCTGCAGTCCCTAGTTAGCTCTTCATCAATTTCTAGGTGTGTAACTTCTATCTTGCATCTTTATTTTATCTTTTATTGCATTCATTTCATCTTTCTGCATATCACAGTGTGTTTTCTAGCACTTCATATTTCTTAGGTTTTACATCATTAGATCATTTCATTTTCAGATCAGAGCATTATGGCATCTTAATTAGACATAATAAATCTCATTTACATTAATCTTGAGTGTAGAAAATTGCATTTTGGCACCATTTCTTTCCCCTTTTAGGTGAAAAACCCTAGAAGGGCTAAAAATCATTGTCCACATTTTGGGGAACCCAAATTTTGAACATATTTACTTATGATTTTAAGTGCATCCTAGGTTTCATTTGCATTGCATTAGCTATTGCATTGTTTAAACTCCATCCTAGGGTTTTCAAAAGCGCACTAGTGAAAAGTTCATTTTTGCTTGCATTATTGCATTCCATTTCATTGCATAATACTAAATTTCTGCATTTACATTATAGATATGCATGGTACTATACTTAACACATTCATATTCATCATAAAATTTAGAAAAAACTCAAAAAATTACCTTACTAGGACTAATTTTCCACCTTGGGCGACTTAGTCCCAGTACAAATTTTGCATTTTTGCTTTTTGCATTCTATTTCTTATTTTTGTAATTACTGTTAGGTTCAATCATTCCTCTATTTCTATATTTTTATTTCCTATTTTACTTTACTTATTGGCATTAGTATCATTCCTTTTAATAGAAATCATAAATAGCATTAGATTTTTGCAATGTTCATCTTCAACATTAGTTCCTAGCTCATTTAGATCAATTTCACAAAAAAAACAAATATAAACTTCACAACATCATCTGAACCAATCAAAACAATGGTTAACTTTAGGACAACCATATCATCCAAACCCCTTAGTAGTGATGAATTAGATAGGTTAGATGAAACCTTACAAGGTTTCCTCTCACTAAGTTCATCCACTAAGGTTTGTGATGACAAACCTAAAAAAATTCATAACAACTTATCTCCCAAACCTTTTAGTAGTGATGAATTTGGTATGTTAGATGAAGCCCTTAAAGACTTCATCTCACACAATCCATCCACTAAGGTTTGTTGTGAGCAATAAAAAATGAAAGATGTCAATGTAATTCAACCTCAACTTGTCCTTTACTCACCTTCACATCAACCTCAACCTCCACCTAAACCTGAGTTTACCCTTTATCCACCACAACATGATGTTGTTGCACACACACACTACACCCAAAATAATCCACAACCACAACAACCTCCTCCAACATCTTTACCCCTACCAAATCCTATTTTTCCTAGTGGTCCTCACCTACATTCACACCTTAGGGAGTATGATCTCGTTGAACAACTCAAGAATACTCTCCTAAAGATATCCCTTTGGGATCCTCTTCAAAACTCACCCAATTATCATTCAATGCTTCAAACAACCTTGCAACAAATAGTGGTTCCTCCTAGTACAAATGCAAGTGATGTGGCAACTCTTCTAAAAGGAATGAATACACTTAATGTAGACATTACCTTTCATCAACATGAGCTCCCTTTGTTAGAATTAAGGAAACAAAATGAGGCCTTTATGAATATTTCTCAATATAGTACAATAGGCATTAAAATGACTCTTATTAACAATGGTTTTTTCCTTAATGTGTGCAGTGTGAGGCTTTTAGATTGCTTATGTGTGGATAAATCACAAATCAAACTTGATTCCTTATCTATAAGAGGATTTGACAACACAACAAAACAACCGCTCGGTATAATCACCTTACCTATAACCATCAGAGTGGTCACCTTGCAAACTCCTATTCATGTCATGCCTTATGATCTTGCATATAATATTCTCTTGGGAAGGCCATGGATTCATGAGATGCATGTGGTTCCTTCGACTCTTCATCACGTAATGAAATATGTCTATAACAATAAAGTATATCAAGTTGAGATAGACCCTGAGCCTAAGAGTTGTTTGCAACTTGAAAAAGGAACCAGTCCTTTGAATACTTTAATTCCCAAATCTCATATTGACCCTCTTGAGACCAATAAACATGTAGAAGAATATGTGTCTAAATTGTTAGATGATGATTAGGGAACCTTGGAATTTACACCTTCATTTATGGATGAATACATAATTACCCACAAGGAAGAGGAAAAATAGGAGAAACTAATGGTTATGTCAACTAAAAATTTGGAAGAATCTTCTCCTACCTCTATCTCATCTCCTTCGAAAGAAAATGTAACGTACACAATGAATTTTGATGAGATAGATTATCAACAACCCCCTAATCCCAAAGAAATGGAAATACTTTATGGAAAAGGATATGCGTTAGTGAAACAATTGGGTTACAATGGTAAAGCATGTGGAAAGAATGAACAAGGCATTTGGGTCCCTAATGAACCTAATACACAAGAAACAAAGACTAGTTTGGGATATTCCTTTTCTAAGACAACAAAAGAAACTCAATGACCATTGTTAAACATCAATACTATCACATGTAAACCAAGAACCCCACTTACATTAAAACATCTTGAATTTCCTGATATGACTTCTCCACCATCTTGGGAGTATGTTGGAAGTGATGAAGCCTTGAAACAAATGTTAGGTGCAATTGATAACTCATCTTGTTCCAAATGAAACGTTATCTGCGTTATGATAAGTTCTAAGTCACAAAATTTTGATGATGATGATAAAATCATGGAACCATATAATCTTGAATCTACTAAGTCGAATGCCCTCCCACTAGGAGATACAATTGATATACCAATGGACATCGACAATAACGAAAAAGTCATTAAGATTGGAAAATGTCTTGATGATGAAGAACAAGAGGATACTACACTTTTGCTCCATGATTTTCCTGATACAACATTGTGCTTGGTGAAAACACTAAACTTGTTCAACAAAAGATATGAAAAATGAATCCTAAGATAGCCTTGCTTGTTAAAGGAGAGCTTGAAAAACTCCTTGACATAAGTTTCATTCGCCCTATTGATAATTCTCCTTGGATTTCAAATATTGTCACAATTGCTAAACCTAATAATCGTATTAGGATATGTACGAATTTTCGTGATTTGAATAAAGCTTATTTAAAAGATGATTTTCCACTTCCTAATATTGAAATGATAGTGGATTCAAATGATGGACATTCTTTGTTGTCATTCATGGATGTATTTTCTAGTTATAATCAAATCTTCATCAATACGCAAATCAATACAACATTCACAATTGTTTGGGGAATGTTTTGTTGGGTTATGATGCCTTTTAGACTAAAGAATGCTGATGCAAATTATCAAAGAGCAATGAAATTGATATTTCATGATTACATACATAAAATATTGGAAGATTACATTGATGAAATCCTTTCCAAGTCCTTAACAAGACAAGACAATGTGAATGTCCACCAATTTTTTGAACGAATGCGTCAATATAACATGAGAATTAATCTGAAAAAGTGTGTCTTTGGAGTAGATAGTGGAAAAATATTAGGGTTTATCATATCTCATAGAGGCATCGTAGTGGATACAAAAAAAATTGATGCTATCATAAACATGCCACCTCCTAGGAATATTTCTCAGTTATGCACATTACAAGGACAAATTCAAGCTATCCATCATTTTGTCACTTCTTTAGCCAATAGAACATTACCTTTCACACATATCCTCAAGAAGGATGTGCCTTTTGATTGGAATGAAGATTGTAAAAAGTATTTTGATATTTTGAAGGAATATTTTGTGACTCCACCTATTTTATAGCCTGCCATGCCAAACAAACTGTTCATCCTTTACATTGCTGCATCTACCCATGCTCTTGCAACACTATTAGCTCAAAAAGATGATAATGGAAAAGAAAATCCCATATATTATATTAGTCAGACTCTAATTGATTATGAGATTTGATATTCCCCACTTGAAAAAAAATGTTTACCCCTTCTATTCACTACTAGTAAATTGCAACATTATCTACTAAATGTTGAAATACAAGTCATGACAATAATTGATCCTCTCAAACATCTTTTAAACAAAATAGACTTATCAGGTTAATGGAGTTTGACATTAAATTTGTTTTACAAAAAGTGATTAAAGGACAAGCCTTGATCGACCATTTAGCTAATGCTCCTTCACCTCTTACATTACCAGGCCATGATTCTTTTCCTAACGATAGTGTTTTGACAACCAGTGTTTCTACATGGAAATTATAATTTGATGGATCTAAGTGTAGGACAGGCTCTGGTGCTAGAGTAATATTAATTTTTCCTGAAGGAAAGCCTATTCCCTTGTCTTACCTGTTGAATTTCCTATGTGCGAATAACACTGCTGAATATGAGGCCTTAATTTCTGGTATATGTGCTGCTTTAATCATGAGCATTAAAGACATCAGGATCTTTGGTGAATCACAATTGGTGATCAAACAAATAAATGGTGTCTATCAAGCTAAATATGATAAACTATCCAAATATAAAGATCTCACAATGTCCTTGACAAAATTTAACTCCACCATTGATAACATCTCATGCAAAGATAATCGACATGCAGATGCAATGGCAAGTGTGGCTTCTCTTATTTCTCCTTCTAATCCTTCACAAGATATGATATTCATTGTTCATCCCATCATGCAGCCTTCCATCAATGATATCACTATCAATGCATTAGTGGCAACCAAAGTTGATTCGAGTGAATGGTATGATGCTATCTATAATTACATAAAAGATGGTACCCTTCCCAAACCTATAAAAAGTAACACTCATGCTCGTTTAAACAAATTATCCACTAAGTACATAATTCTTGCCAATGTGTTATATAGATGGTCCTTTGATGGTATTTTACTTAGATGCCTTAAGGGTTTTGAAATCAATATGGTACTCAAGCAGGCTCATGTAGGTAGTTGTGGTGGTCATTTTGACACAAAGACCTTAGCACAAAAGCACCTTCATATAGGTTACTATTGGAAAAATATGGAAAAAGACTGTTATGCGTATGTGAAGCAATGTCATAAATGTCAATAACATAGCAGTTTATTTCATGCTCCTACTTTTGAGCTTTGTGCCCAAATCCCTATTTGGTCATTCTTTGTATGGGGATTGGATATAATTGGAAAAATATCCCCACCATCTTCTGCTAGACATACGTTTATCATCATTGCTATTGATTATTTCACAAATTGGGTAGAGGCTATTCCTCTTCGATCAACAACAGCTGATGTGATATTTCGTTTCATTCAGGAACACATTATCACTCGCTTTGGCCTTCCTTCCACATTAGTTTCTAATAATGGTACACTATTTAAGAATAATGATGTGAAGAAATTCTTGGAGACCTTCCACATTCAATACCGCTTTTTGACACCTTACTACCCACAGTCTAATGGTCAAGTTGAATCAACTAATAAAGTCCTCAAACAAATTTTGAAGAAAACTGTTAATAATAATCATAAGGACTGCCACACACAACTGTATTATGTGCTTTGGGCTTATCGCACAAGTGTTCACTCCTCCACTGGATCCACACCTTATAACCTCATTTATGGTACTAAGGAAATCATGCCTTGGATTAGAAATACCAATGTTACGGAGTTGCTCTTCAAGGTTTGGTTGACAATAACACTTATAAAATAGAATGATTACATCAACTTGAAATGCTCGACGAATGGTGCATCAACACTCTTGAGCACCTTCAAGCCTATTGCAAAAGGAAGTTCAAATTCTTACAATCTCAATGTCATTCCTTGCACATTTAAAGGGTGACTTAGTTCTATCTACAAATCAATGAAATGTCAACGCTGACACAGTGTATAAAACCAAGGTTGCTTGCACAACTCCAAGAAGACCTTTCTCACTGTCTCCTTCCTGGAACCTGACTCCAATGGGTTCCTCTTGAGCTTGGAGATTGACCAAACCCTGCTCCAACTCTTCTCAAAGAGTTCCTACCTTGTGCTTTACCTTGGGTAGTCAAACACCTCTTGAACTTGCAACTTCTTTCTCAACACCTAGAAGAGTCTAGATGCTAACTTCATCACCAACCTCAAACTGCTTGTAGGGGAATTAAAGGCACTGTCCTCATGCTTCTTGCATCCAAATTGATCCATTTTGGAGGTTCTTTGGTTTCCAATACACCCGATTCCAAGAAATTGCCTTGGTAAGGCCTAATCTCTACTAGCCCTTACTAGTCAGTTTTCTGCATTTTCCTCTCAAACTTGACAAACAACATACCAAAAAAAAGACACTTTCAAGTACCCTTTTTGGTCCTTTAAATCTTGCACTAGGTCTCAAAACTTTTTCTTTACCATACAAGTGATTCCCACATTCAAGGTGGATTAGGGCTAATAGGCCTATTTCTTAGGGTTACTGTGCTCCAAGAACTACACTTGTAGAAGTGTGCAATGCACCATACTATCCACCTCTTAAAAAATAAATTGCCCAAGATCATAGTATAAATGTGCTAGGATACACCAACCCCAGGTGTATACTATGCGATGCTCATACATCCCTTGAATAAAGTGGACTAGTCCTCCCTTGAGGTGCCCACCTTGACCATCAGGGACAAGAACTAGTGCTACGGTATGCATCATAATCCGTCGAACCACTGGTGCCTGTGAATATAATAGCATAGACAGATCAATACGTCCTCTGACTTGTGCATCATGAACGAGACCATCTAAACAATATTATAGATCGGCTCACTGCTCAAGAAAGGTGTGGTCTTTGTGGAACTGTACTCACTCTCCTCGAATCAGTACACAAATAATCTGATGTATATCCTCCAATGTGATCATCATCTCTCCTATAGGCAGATGAAAAGTACATGTATCTACATTCCACTGCTCACAGAGAGCCATCAACATGGCACTGTGGTATCTCATAAGAGGCATAAGATATGCCCAATAGATGCCCATAGTCTGTAGATTCTTTGTATCCTCTATTGATAGTGATGGAGCCAAATCTCTCAGGAAGCTCAGTTGTCTCCCTCCTAATCATTGTCATCCTTGGGTAGATACCTATCAAAATCATAACAATATGCTCTAAAAATTCATCTAATATCTTCAATTTTTACATTACTCATCATACAAGTGTATTAAAGTTACTCTAGTGTGCTTCCCTAAAGGCCCTAGACACTTTAGAACCCTTTTAGGACACTTCGTGAACAAAAGGGACACTTTGTGAACAAATGGGACACTTTGCAAAAAAAGAGGACACTTTGTAACTTTATTCAAGGATCCTAAATTAACCTAGATATGCATAAATATTCATTAAATCATTCCAAAATCACAAAATGAAGGTTTCCCAATCGACTTACCTCATGGTGATGCTCACCGCGTCCCAACTTGTCTCAGAGAACGTCCAAACGTGCAAGTGTATATCCTCGTCTGCTCGACATTTTCTTGTCTCACTCGTCACTATCAAGCTGCAAGAAGGTAAAATGATATAACAAGTGAAAAATTACTCTCCATCTCTTTTAACCTATTTTCATTTCTTTTTCCTATGCACTCAATTAGGGTTTATTTTATATAGCATGAACTAATAAAGCACTTTTTCTTCAAAACAACATAACCGGAGCTAGGGAACTCCATTTTCAATGTTGTTTGATGCGTTGGAATCATGATTCCACACCTGACATCATTACAAGTCTATCGTTATGAGACATGGTACTTGGAAATGTCCTATGATATGATATTTCTTGTTTGACGTGGCTAGATTGCTACCTTGATTCCACCACCATAAAAGCAAATGGAATCAAGGGGGGGCATACATCTACCCTCGAATTTGATTTCTAGAAAGTTAGGAAAAAGGATTTTTGGACAACTAACAAAATTGTCTTGCAGAATGTGGTTCCTAATGTTGTGGTTTTGCATATAACTACACTGGGGGCTTCATTCTCCTATCTTTTGAATGAGTATCCTTTTATAAAGTAGAATGCACTGTTTAGAGTACTTTAGCTTACATATGCACATAGAGTCATATGGGTGCTAAAGTGGGGGTTTAATGTGTCACCAAAAATTGTATACTCTTGAAGAAAGAGATAATTTTGTGGTAAACTTGGTCCCACTTTAGACATCTTGTTTCAATCACCCCTTTAAAACTAAATTTATAGGCCCCTAATGCTCATAATTTTGGACCTTAAGGCCTATTTCACTCAAAAACCACTTAAATCCTGACAAATACCACTCAAACCACTCAAATTTGGTGAAACCCACCAAAAAATTCCTGGTGGGACTAAGTCGCCCAAGGTGGCGACTTAGTCCTTTTTGGGGTGTTTTCCACTTTTGAGTGGGAAAATCACCAACCTAGTTCAAATTTGTGAGGGATGTTGGCCTATGATGTTAAAATATTGAGTAATTTAGTGTTAATGCATATAAATACATGTTTTTAGGTCATTTTTCACATCTCCTAGTCATTTTCACAAAGCAAAAATTAAAATTGAAGAGAAAAGTATCTTTCACAAGAAGATTCAATGGCATTTCTACATCAAAGTTGAAGCTTAAAGGCAGCAAACTATGGTTTTTGTAAGTATTCAAGCTCACCTTTTGTCCAAGATTACATTGCAAAGGAGTGACCATGGATGCCTATGGTGAATTATGGAGAAATCTAGGTTGAGGAGATGCAACTAGCCATCAAATCACACCTAATGACTTGTTTTCAAAGTGATTCCATCTTCCATGTTCTTCCTATCTTTAGAATTGAGGTTTGCATTACATGTTGCATTTGATTTACATTCATTTGAAGTGTTGTAGGGTTTCTTGCATTGAAGTCTTGCATCATTCAAGTTCCATTTATTCATCTTATTCTAGCACATTAGAATAGGGTTCTATCTCATTTCACCTTTTTCCTAGTCTTAGACACACTCAGAGCTAGGGTTTTATGCAAATTTTGTATTTCACAAAGTTTAAATACCAATTAGGGGTTTGATTGAGGCAAACCACCCATTAGAAATCAAAATATCTTCTTTTTTGTAGGGTTTTTCGAAGATTCAAATCTAGATATTTGTCAAAAAGAAGAGTGCAAGTTGTGGGCTTCCATTTCCACTTTTGGATTTGTAGAAAATCCAAAGTGGAATAAGCTAGCTCTAGTGGCGACTTAGTCCCACTGCACTACTTTTTCAGAAATTTTTACATTTTCAAATACCCTTTTGGCAGAAACAACTTTTTGTGCACTTTCCCTGATTTGGGACTAAGTTGCCCAGCCTGGCATAAGTGTCCCAATTGGCTAAAAAATTAGAATTTCAGAGGTCTTTGCAATCCCCAGTCAACTCTTCATCAGTTTCCAGGTGTGTAACTTTTGTCTTACATCTTTATTTTATATTTTATTGCATCTATTTTGTCTATATGCATATCATAGTATGTTTTCCAACACTTTATATTTCTTAGGTTTTATATATCATTAGATCATTTCATTTTTAGATCAAAGCATTAGGGAATCTTAATTAGACATAATACATCTCATTTACATTAATCTTTAGTCTAGACAATTGCATTTTGGCACCATTTCTTTCCCTTTTAGGTGAAAAACCCTAGAAGGGATAGAAATCATTTGGTTTGCCAAAATCATTGTCCACACAAGTCAGTTTAACACTCAAAATTATATTGTCTATTAGTTTAAACAACTACCTTTCTTTAAATAATAGCACTTGCACCAGGGGGTGCAAAGGTTATGCCAATAGAAAAATATATAGAAATAAACATGGAAAGGAAGTGTATTTTAAAATATATATAATCTTGTTTGCAATATGTACAATATGATTGAAATCTCAAGTAGGAACATCATTCCTTGAGATTTCAATAATATATTTGGGTTGATGATACTTGTTAATTCTTGAATGAAATGAAATTTAAAAAATGGTAAACAATATGCTATTTGTGTATTGATTTATAAGATTTCTTTAACTTCCCTTTTGAAAGAAATATTTTGTTCATAAAGAAAAAAAAGTAAGTTAGCAATGTTTAAGTTAGCATACATTCAAAATAATAGACAATGTATAACTTGTAAAAAAAACTTTATCTATACTATTTATAAATATATGTAAGTTTACATGTACACATTGAAAAATATCCAACAACACAATTTACAATATTTAAGACATACATATTTATCTTACATGATCTTTTGTAAATTACATTATAGTATTGTTTCTTATTAAGGGTCCAAAGTGAAATAGTTGATTCAAAATAGCAAAGGACTTGTTTTAAAGAATACCTCAATTAATGGAAATTTGAAAACCTCACCTCAAAAAAATTGTTTAAAAAAGAAAGTCCATCGTTAACAATTACAAATATTTAAAATGTTGAAGAACATGTTACAATCAAATAGAAGGGGCTCCTATACATAATTTTCACAAAAAGTAAATAAAATTAGAAAAATTAATGAAATCAAACATAATGCACTTTTTCAGCAAACAAAGAGCCTAAGAAGCCATTATTTTTCTATAAAAACTACTAAAATTCACTAATTTAGTTGTTTAATATGAACATTTTTCCCCTCTACACGAAACACTAATTTCACTCCACAAATAAAAGTTTTTCCAAAAGAAATTGTGACA
>VDFB02271358.1:142121017-142176170 GCA_007258455.2 Sequoia sempervirens | reverse complement strand
GAGAGACTTGAGAGAGAGATAGAGAGACAGAGGGAGTGGGAGATAGATAGAGGGTAGAGGATAGAGTGGAGAGAGATAGAATTAGGGTATAGGGGTTGAGGGTATAAGGATGAAGGGTGGAGGGTGGAGGGTAAAGGGGAGAGAGATAGGAGTGAGAGAGAGAGAGAGTTGAGAGAGGGAGAGGGGGTAGGAGGGATGAGAGAGAGAGAGGGAGAGGGAGGGTGTGGGAGAGAGATAGAGGGTATAACCTAGTTAAGGGTAGAAGGTAGAGGGGAGAGAGATAGAATTAGGGTTTAAGGGTTGAGGGTAGAGGATAGAGGGTATAAGGGTTAAGGGTAGAGGGTAGAGGGGAGGGAGATAGGAGTGAGTGAGTGAGAGAGAGAGAGAGAGGGGGTAGGAGGGAGAGACTTGAGAGAGAGAGATGAAGGGAATGGGAGAGAGATAAAGGGTAGAGGGGAGAAAGATAGCATTAGGGTTTAAGGTTGAGGGTATAAGGGTTAAGGGTAGAGGGTAGAGGGGAGAGAGAAAGGAGTGAGTGAGAGAGAGAGAGAGTTGAGAGAGGGAGAGGGGGTAGGAGGGAGAGACTTGAGAGAGAGATAGAGGGAGTGGGAGAGAGATAAAGGGTAGAGGATAGAGGGGAGAGAGATAGAATTAGGGTATATTGGTTGAGGGTATAAGGGTTAAGGGTAGACGAGATAGGGGAGAGATACAAAAGGAGTGAGTGAGTGAGAGAGAGAAAGTTGAGAGAGGGAGAGGGGGTAGGAGGGAGAGACTTGAGAGAGAGAGACAAAGGGAGTGGGAGAGAGATAGAGGGTAGAGGATAGAGGGAAGAGAGATATAATTAGGGTATAAGGGTTGAGAGTATAAGGGTTAAGGGTAGAGGGTAGATGGGAGAGATAGAATTAGGGTATAGAGGGTATAAACAAAGAGAGAAAATAAATCTATAAAAAACCAACTTTCTCATAACATGAGCACGTTTTGAAAAAGTAGAGATATGACTATTTTTAGCAAGAAATAATGCGCTCACATTATAACGCGAGCATGTTTTGACTTGCTCTAAAAACAGTAAAAAAATCAATATACCCATAATCTCAAGGCCTACATTTTGTATATTCTCCTAGTTCTGCACATGCTCTAACAAAAAGTAGCTTTTTGATGATGTTGTGAAGTGTGCATGCATGTTTTTCACATTCCACCACCTTTGCATGAAATAGTAGAGTTTTCACATTGAAAGGAATATAATAACAATTTAAGTCTAAATTCCATTCAAAAGTGATATACAATTGAAGTTTGGAGTGGAACAAGCTCTTGAAAAAGTCAAATTGTTGAGGATTTTGAAGAAAGAAGAAGCAAAAGCTACATAATTGGGTAGAACTCCTCCATTTGAAACTCTGGTTTTTTAGGTATGTGAAGTATTTACACATTTTATTTCATTCTATTATGGCTTGATTTCATTTTTTATTATTTTGCATATCTCATGTTGATCATTGTTTGTTTGTCATTATAACCTTAGGTTGTCAATGCACATTTTAAATTACAAAATTCTATACACTTGCCAATTACATTTTTAAACCACATCTCTTTGAGGCATTTTGTTATTTAACAATTGACTTACCTTGTGTATGCTTCCACATTTTGTATACACATATCTATGACATAAGTTTTAAAGAAGTAAAAAAAACATCATTTCGTAATCCTTTATTATGGATGTGCATACCACTCTCCAAAGCTTTCATTAAGGTATTTTGTCAAATAGTTATACAAAGCAATTGATTGCCTTGTTTGCTACAAAATTTTCCATACATGTCTCTAGAAAATTGGAATATACTCCTCCCACATTGATAGATCTTTGAAACTATTTTGGTTTTCATATCTATTTCTAAATTTACCTCATCACTTATGTTGTGATATATTTTAAATGTTTCCTTGATTAGTCTACCTAGAAGGGATTCTAACCCTTTTCTCCACTATTTCAAGACTCTTTATTCAAGGATAAGTTAGCAACACGGGGAAGGGTGCAACCTATCTTGTAATCATGGCTCAAAATGGAAGCATGGAAAAATCATTTGAATTGTTTGATAATAATGCTTTTGTATAAATGTATGCAAAATTTGGTAGCATTGACAAGCTAGTGAGCTCACTCACTAGCTTGCCAATGTCGTACGGTTGAGAAGGTAGGGGAAGCGTATGCCTCATAGAAATGGGGTCTCATGGTGAGACCCCATTTATATGATGCATACATTGTCCCTACTCGTGGTGATGTATGTCATCGTGAAACCCCATTTCTATGAGGCATACGCTGCCCCTACCTTCTCAAACCTACCACATTGGCAAGCTAGTGAGTGAGCTATCTTGTCAATGCTCCACTAGCTTTCCAATGTTGCAGGGTTAAGAAGGTAGGGGCAACATATTCAATCACTAGCCTACCAATGCGGTAGGGTTGAGAAGGTAGGGGCAGCGTATGCCTCATAGAATTCACATGTTGATGCAGAGCAATGAGGCAATCATTCATCAACCACAATTCAAGTCCTTTGAAATAATTTTGCAGCTCTTAGAACCCTAGATTTTGGATTTCTCACACAATCTCTTTGTTTTCCTTGTAGGTTTGCCTCTCTATTTGCCTTCCATCTATTTTCATTTCATTTCCATTTTGGATGCTCTTTCTTTTTATTCTTTTACTTTGCGTATTTGTAAGTAAACTAATAAAAATTGATTGGTCTCTCCCAGTAGAAAATGCTGATTTATGAGCCATCAAAGAGAATCTCAGCCAAAAAAGCAATGCAACATCCTTATTTTGATGATCTTGACAAATCTCAATTCTGATTTGAAGCCATTATAAAAGAGAGTGTGAAGCTTAGAGAGGGAATCTCAAGTTACTCATTTGAAGTTAAGCTTATCATGAGCACCTATGATGTAGACATTATAAGAGAATATCGAATGTATGAGTGACATTGTAAAAGATATGTGAGAATGGAGTACCTAAGGCATTGTGCCTATGGTGCAGGGCACCTGGGCCTTCATTTTGTAAAAGGGCTTTAGTATGTAGTGTCTTTATGTTTAAGGTCATGTTTTTGTTTTGAAATAAGGTCTTTAAGACCATGTTGCAATGTTTTGGGTTGGTTTTGGTTAGGAGGAGTTATTTTGAGTCAATTTGGTAAAGTTGCAAAAATTATACATTTGGAGGATGAATAACAAAGATTCATTATTTTCTACGTTTTCCTACATTGAATTCTATTGCTACAACAACTTGTGCATTTTGGTATGACCTAGAAGTACTCATTTGTGCATTGGAATTGATGGAGGTGTGAACTACCTTTCATTTGCATCTTGTCTCATTTGATTTCATCACGATTTGAGTGAGTTATAGTGTTTTGATAGCTTGCTCTGCATCAATATAGCTAGCATACAGTCTAACTTATTATAAAAAATTCATTAAATAAAAAAAATCAACCTAATGATTATATATCAATATCAATATAGCATACAATCTATTGAAATAAACATTTGTAATAAGATTTACTCAAATATTGAAATTTGGTGTAGGGGCACCAAGGTTATTGAGCAAATTTGGTTCATGTAAGTCTTAAGTTATTTTTGTGTTTTGAGTTTTTTCAATTGAATAAGGTCATATTAGACCAATTTACAACGTAATAAGTCATGTTAGTTTGTTTTGGTGTCATTTTGGAGTTCATGTTGCATATTTTTCAAAATGATGTAAAATTGCAAAAATTGAAAAGTTGTCAATGTGAAAAAACTACAAAAAAATGTAAACTTGAAGAAGCCCAATGGTCATGGGAATTCAAAGGGAAGTTAGAGCCATTTAATAGATTGGTTAAGGTTTAAATATGTTGGAAACTCTAAGGAAAAGGTTTTTGAAGGATTTTGTGAAGGAAAAATAATAAAATCCCCTGATTTGTCTTGTAACTCTATGTTTCATTGAATTTTTCTGTTGCAGACTATTATACTTGGCTGTACAAAATTATTATGTCCTGAAATATTTTCCAAAGGGTAGAGATAGGTGTTAGCTAAATTTTTGGATTTGGAGTGAAGGAAATTCATTTTTTAAGAATTTTATTGTCAAATTACTAACTGCGGATCTATACAGCCATCCATAAGGGTTTGAAGACTAAAAATGAATAAATGACTCATTCCACCTATTGTTTCTCTTTGTGGCTCAGTGGAATGAATCCAAAATGGTAGGATTATATGTAGGAATAAGATTTAGGAGTAGGGAAAATGTGTAGGAGTTTTTTTGGTTGTTGTCCCAGAGGAAATTGAGTGAAGTTTGGCTTTAAAATGGAGTTTAGATGTTGGGTTTTGGTGAAATTGTCTTTGGAAAGATGGGGAAATGATTATTTTTACATGGGAAAGAATATATTGAAGTGTTTGAAGCTTTGGAAGGGTAGGGAATGTGAGTTGAGTGCCTAGGCATGATGCCCTAATTATCAAACTGTGTATTTTGAGTGAAATTTGATAGTTAGAGGAGGGAAGTTGTGGAAACTCTTGGGAGCAGCAGATATTGATGAACCTTCAAGCTTGTGCAGACATAACTAGGGAAAAAATTAGTGGTGAATCTTCACCAATTGGAAAAGAATTGAAATCAAGACCTCCAAAAATGGCAAATAGTACAAGCTAGAAAGGAGGGTGAATCGCCAGGTTTTTACAAAAAAAAAAATTCATCTCGATTAATTCGCATATGCATTATTTTTTTAAACTAATAAATCAAATTGAATCACCATGTAAATGATACATCATTGGAACTGATTCGCTAGTAGTTTATATTGTAATTACAATATTAATTATATTCACCAGTAATATTATATTCCTACCATTAATTTTGGGGCAATATTGCGACTAATAAATAATTACCATTTAATTTTAGGGATATTTTAGCCTTGAATTGGGCTTTATTTATTGCCATCGAATCAATCAATTGGATTTTTAATCGGATGGCTAAGGTTGATTCTGTGACCTATATGCACGTTCCTTTTAAAAGGCTTGTTGAGGCTCAAAATTTGTTTCGGGCCACATGATTAGATTTAATTGTGTGACCCAAAATAGATTCTGGTCCTCAACAAGCCTTTTAAAAGGCACATGCATATAGGTCATGGAATCAACTTGCAACCATCCGATTAAAAAGCTAATCAATGGTAACAATTTCACTTTTCATCTAGTCTTATTTTTAAAGTGAGATTTAAAAATAATAATTTAATCCATGTGTACTCCAATGCATTTTCGATAGTGAATTTATGCTTGGTGGTGAGGGGCATTACCCCTTGACCCCACCTGTATCGCGACAGGAGCGCGCTAGGGTCGCTATCCCTGGACCCTGCAAAGGGGAATTGCTCCCTCGACCCCCACAAGGGGGCTATGACCCCTTGACCCCCGCAAGGGGTGCTTCCCATTGACCCCACCAGTGGTTGCCACCCTCAGGCTCCTACTTCAATATTACAAAAAACAAAGAAAAATATAGGGGAACTACACCAACCAACTATGCAAATTTCTAAAGGAAAGATTCGCCATTGTAATTAATATTTTTAGTGATTATTTGCTAGTATTCACCATTGTGATTATTATTTTTACCAATTATTCATTAATATTTTCCAAAATTTTACAATTTTTTTAATAATGTGCATAGATTTGCTAGGAAAATTAATAATTTTTTCAAATAAAAAGAAAGATTCACCAAGAAAATTATAGCACTTAGCCAAGATTCACCAGGATTTTACACCTTCATCGAGGGGGGGTTTCTTAAAGTTATCCTTGGACATAAATAAAGGTGTTTGAGGCCTTGGTTGGCGATGTAGAAGCTTGGAACAATATTTTTCAATAAACCCCTTTGGAATGACATAAAGTAAGGGTTTCATGTTTTGGTGTCATAGGAAGTGATTCTTTGATAAAAAGTTGTGGATTTGGAGGTTTTGTAGACTGGTAAGTGACTTTCCATGAAGATTTAGGGTTGGAAAGGCATTTGAGTGGGTGATGCTTTGTTAAAGTGACCTAATTAAGGTCCAAGACAACGTAGTTGCATGATTTTGGAGAAGTTGGTCCAAAGTGACCTATGTTGCTTTTGAGATATGATTTGTAAGATTTTAAAGGGCGTTTGAAAATACAATTGGTTAGTGGGTTTGAGATTGTATTTGAGAGTTAACTAGGTTTGTAGACCTACAAGGGAATTTGAGTGAATTTGTGAAGATTTGGAGAGATAGGTTTAAAAGGTTTGCAAAGTTGTTTCTAAAGGCTTGAATTGTGATTTTAGGTTGATTTCCTCCCTTCTCTACATCAAAATTTATTGCTTCCCTCAAAAATTTGTAATTCAAGCAACGTAATCCCTTAACAATCCAAATTGCAAAAGGGCAAAAATCTTTGATGACTTGTTACCCGAATATCATGTTGGTTATGGGAATTCCATCTGAGGCATCGAGATCACATAGGGAACCTCTACAATAACCTCTCTTGGTTTTTGGTTATCTCAGAGTCATTTTTTGTGGTGTCCAATTTTGTCTTGATGGAAAAAGTGTTAATTGTAAGCAATGTAAAGTTGCAAAGTGGTGCAACTTTCGTTCTGCAACTTGTGTGACTAAACAGACTATTCCAATGTGTTTGAATGGGTACGTTTACACTAGAAATGGTCCTCTTTCGTACCCAAACAAGCGGAATCACTCTGAGCTGCGTTCAACCGGATTGATCCCTTAAGAGTCCAAAGTGCAAAAGGGAAACAATATTTGACGGGCTATTACTAAGAAACTATGGCACTTAAGAAATATCTATATGATCCTATGAGATCATGTTGGACCCCTTTACAATAACCTCTCTCAGTTTTTGTTATCTCAGAGTGGTTTTCCTGTGGTGTCTATTTTTCACTTAATAGAAAACGTGTCAAATGCAAGTAGTACAAAGTTGCAAAGTGGTGCAAATTTCATTTTGCAACTTGTGTGACCAAACAGACTGTTCCAACACATTTGAATAGGTATTTTTACGCTAGGAATGGACCTCTTTTGCACCCAAACACACATAATCGCTCTAAGCTACATTCAACCAAATCGATCCCTTAAGAGTCCAAAGTGTAAAATGGCTGCAAACTTCCACATGCTATTACTCAAATACCGTGATTCTTAAAAACTTCTCATCTAAACCTATGGGATCACATTGGGTCCCTCTACAATAACCTCTCTCAGTTTTTGATATCTTGGTTTGGTTTTCCCGTGGTGTCCATTTTTTACTTGATGGGAAAAGTGTCAAATGCAAGTGGTGCAAAGTTGCAAAGTGGTGCAACTTTCATTCTACAACTCATGTGACCAAACGAACTATTCCAATGAGTCCGAATATATATGTTTACACTAGGCATGGTCCTCTTTTGCACCCAAACATGCAAAATTGCTCCAAGCTACGTTCAATCCGAATCGATCCCTTAAGAGTCTAAAGTGCAAAATGGCCGCAAACTTCAGCATGTTGTTACTTGGATACCATGATGCTTAGAAACTTATCATCTAAGCCTATGGGATCACATTGGGCCCCTCTACAATAAATTCTCTCAGTTTTCACTATCTTGAAGGCATTTTCTCGTGGTGGAAAATTTTCACTTGGGGAAAAAGTTATCAAATGCAAGTAGTTGAAAGTTGCAAAGTGGTGTAACTTTCGTTCTACAACTCATGTGACCAAATGGACTATTCCAACACATTTGAATAGGTATGTTTACACTAGGAATGGTCCTCTATCACACCCAAACACACATAATCACTTTGACCTACGTTCAACCGGATCGATCCCTTAAGAGTCCAAAGTACAAAATGGCTGTAAACTTCATCATGTTGTTACTCAGATATCGTGACGCTTAGAAACTTCTTGTATGATCCTATAGGATCATGTTGGGCCCTTCTATAATAAACTCTCTCGGTTCTCACTATCTCAGAGGAATTTTCCTGTGGTGGAAAATTTTTACTTGGGGAAAAAGTTGTCAAATGCAAGTAGTTGAAAGTTGCAAAGTGGTGCAATTTTTATTCTACAACTCGTGTGACCAAAAAAACTATTCCAACACATCTAAATAGGTATGTTTACTCTAGGAATGGTCCTCTTTCACACTCAAACATGCATAATTGCTCTGAGCTATGTTCAACCAGATCAATCTATTAAGAGTCCAAAGTGCAAAATGGTTGCAAAATTTAGCATGATGTTACTCGGATACTATGACACTTAGAAACTTATGATCTGATCATATGGGATCATGTTGTGCCCCTCTACAATAACCTCTCTCAGTTTTTTCTATCTCAAAAGTATTTTCTAGTGGTGACAAATTTTTACTTGGAAAAAAAGTTGTCAAATGCAAGTAGTTGAAAGTTGCAAAGTGGTGCAACTTTTGTTTTGCAACTTGTGTGACCAAACATACTATTCCAACGCATAAAGATGAGTACATTTATGCTAGGAATGGTCTTCTTTCACACTGAAACACGTGGAATCACTCCGAGCTAAGTTCAACTAGGTCGATCCCTTAAGGGTCCAAAGTGCAAAAGTGAAGCAATCTTTGACGAGCTATTACTCAAAAACCATGATGCTTACAAACTCTCCGTCTGAGTGTATTGGATCATGTTGGGCCCCTCTACAATAATCTATCTCAGTTTTTGTTATCTCAGAGTCATTTTCTCATGGTGTTTAGTTTTCACTTGATGGGAAAATTGTCAAATGCAAGTAGTGTAAAGTTGCAAAGTAGTGCAACTTTCGTTTTGTAATTCATGTGACTAAACAAATTGCTCCAACACGTCCCGATAGGTATGTTTACACTAGGAATGGTCCTCTTTCACATCAAAATACTACTTCATCTACTATGAATATTATGTTTTGCAAGTGTTGTGAAGATTATGTATCCTTTGCTTAATTGAGTTGTTCCAATCAAAGGATTAAATATATTGGAAGTTTTTTATGAATACTTTCATGGAATACCAATTGAAAACATTTTTTTTGCTTATAGATAAATAATTTCATGGAAATCTTTGGATTAAACTAAATTGAGATATGTAAGAACAAGGGAGCATTAGGAAATACATTGCTCAAGGATCTTAAATAAGCCTTCTTGGTGGAGGGGCACCAAATGCATTTTGTATTAATGTTGTCAAATGAGGTCTTTTGATAGTTTTAGGTGTGTTTGAGTTTTTTTAAATTCAATAAGGTCCTAATAGACTATCTAATAGGTAATTAGGAGTCATTGAGTTTATATTGTCACATTTTTGTAAAATTGTCAAAAGTGCAATATTGAAATGTTGTAAAAGTGCAAAAATAAATAAATTGAGGAAGCCTAACGGTCATGGAAATTCAAAGGGAAGTTAGAATAGTTGTAATAGGTTGGTTAAGGTTTAAAATATGTTGGAAACTAGATGGATGAAGGTTTTTTGGGGTTTTCTAAAAGATTGAATAATAAAGCTCCTGTGTTCATTGAAATTATGTATCTTTTCTATTGAATATTGTTGTTGCAGAGTAGTTGCACAACCTGTACGGCCTGATGGTGAATCCAAATTGATTTGAATTTTTGTTTTAGTGTCCTATTTATCATTTTGAATAATCTTGAGGAATTCCCATTGGGGTTGTAGAATCTTATTGATTTTTCCCTGTAGGCGAGTTTGAAACTCCAATTTTAAGGTTTTTAAGACATAAAAATGTGATTATGGTCTATTCCACTAACTGTAACTTTTGTAGCTGAGTGGAATGGGCCCAATATGGTAGGATTTAGTTGATTTAATATTTTTGGGAGCAGAAGAGGTCATTTAGGGGTTTGGGAATGATGCCCTAATTGTCAAATTTGAATATTTTAAGTGTGTAGAACCCCAATCCTAGACCTGCACAAACACAATGTTAGATCAAATGCAAGTGAGGATCAAGACTCCCCATAAATTCATTTGCAAAGTTAAAATAGGAAAGAAAATGGAGATAATCAACTAAAAAAGCAATGAAATCCTATTTTAAGATGCAAACACTCAATCCCATGGGGGAATTGGTGTCAATTTGATGTGAAAATTGGCCCTTTCCCAACTCCTATGAAGTAATGTTGATGAGTGATCCACTTTGTTGAAGATTCAATTGAGCTCCATGATGACAAATTTGCATAACCTAGCTAAGACTTTGATAAAATTGATGAAAATGGTGATGCTTGAAGATGAAATTGAGTATAGTAAACTTGCTCAAATTGTGGATGATCAAAACAAAAGAAAGCCTCTCTATTTATAGAAAGACAAGATGGAGGAATGATCAAATGAAGCAATGTGGGATCATTCAACATTCAATGGGCAAGTGCCACTTGTCAAGATGTGAATGGGCAAAGGATGTGCACATTTTGATGAATGCGAACTATAAATGCAATTAGTTGAAATTTGAAATTAGTGAAATGACAAGGTGGAGGGAGAGTCAAATGGAGTTATGGCCACTTGGTTCAAGGAAAAATGACTTGTATGGTGAAATAAATACCTTGTTGGAAGGACAAATCTACTTGAAGGGATTTTCAAATTTAGAGGAATATTCCCCTAAAGATGCCAAGTTGAGAGAAAATAGGGATTTAATAAATTAATTAAATGTATTTTCATGTGCAAGTGGAAAAAGCTAGAGGATGGGACATGGATTAAGATTAGATTTAATCAGAATTTGATAAAATTAAGATGATGTTAGGTGATTTGACAATTTTGACTTAGATTTTAGGATTTTAAATAAATCAAACTTGAGAGGAAAATGATTTAGACTTAGTTAAATAAAGAATTTGATTTATTTAACTAAAGGGGATGATGTTAGATTAAATCAAATAAGGTTTAATTTATTAAATTTAATAAAATGGCTTTAGAGATTTAATCAAATAAGATAAATTATTTAATTAAATAGAGATTAGAGGATTAATTAAATAACACCGATTTATTTAATTAATGAGGGTGAATGACTTAATCAGATAAATGGTTTATTTAATTAAGAGAGGAAAATTGATGAATTTAATCAAATAAGGGCTATTCGATTAAATGGTTAGATAGAGGGATGATTTAGCACAAAGCGATGTTAGTTAAATAAGGATTAGATGTGCAATGTCAATCAGTATAGTTTATGTGTCTACATTTTGCCCCTCTTTGAAGCGATGCACTTGTTGCATTGGTTCAAAAAAGAAACATGTCTCGATCAAAAGCCAATTTTTTTTTTTTCAAAATTGCCTCACTGCTGCCCCGACAAACAAAACATGCTGCTATACTGCCCCCTCAAGAGATCAAATGAAAATTTCAACTTTTTGGGTGATCTCATGAAAAAAAGAGGACTAGTTGCCTGACAAGTCCGGAAAGGCTTCAAGATGCCAAAAACATGAGATAAAGCTCAAAAAATGGTGCAAAACAACCCTCGGTTGGGAAAAAATGGGATTGGGGGACCAAAACCCTAGCTGGACAACTAAACGGGGTCAAAAAACCCTAAATTTCAAGCTTAAATAGGCCTCGAGGGGCCACTTCCAATTTATTTGCACATTCATCCTTTGGAGATTATTGCACTTTTGAGCTCTGACCCTTTTGTGAGATGGCGCAACGACAACTTCCCCAACATATTTAGGATCAAGTACGCACACACCAGAGGCTACCCGGCACGGGATCACTGGTGAGTCAACTTGACTTGACCTTGCATTTCAATTTTTGTGCACATTTAATAGCTTAGAAGTTAGGTCACTTAGCAGCGGTCCAATATAGTGTCACTCAAAACTCTCTATCGGTGCCGTGTAGCCTCAAACTGCACCGCAGTCGTAAATAACGATGCCGTGAAATAGTTTGGAATTAGGGTTCAAATTCCAAATTGAACCACCCATGTGAAGTGAACCACGATGAACCTCTTTGCAATTAGGGTTTTTTTGTTAAACTGAGCCGCTTCCTCAAACTGTGACGCTGTGATGGAGTTTGAGAGTTTAGGGCTCCTAGCGATGCAATTTGAAATTTTCAAACTGCACCGCACCCACAAACAATGATGTGCAGGATGTTTGGGGTACACCAAGACAAACCAGGATCATGATTTTTTATGAATTTTAACACGATGGCTTTCCTGATGCAGGAGGAGGTGATGATACTTTACTCATGAAAGCACAAGTCCCGAGATCTTTTCGATGTTTTGGATGATATGCCTAAGCGACAACAGAAACACCTAGGGGCGATTAGACTCTAGTACATTGCCTATGCATCATTCGTAAGGACACACTTAGGGATGATGAAAATGCTTGGAGAGCAGTGGTATAGCAAGACATTGTCCTTCCACCTTCTGATAGGTGAGGCCAGAGTCACACTAGAGGATGTGTGGCAAATACTTAGATTTCCCATCCACAAAGAGCATGTGATATATGATGTGGATGCTGGGAGGGATGCATGCTATGACATGATGGGCCTCGATGAGACTATCTTTTGTGAGGGTCAGATTGAGCTAGAGCATCATAGGCCTATCGTGTCGCACTTTCGCTTGGTTATTGCAGCTATCATATTAGGTCTTGTTGCACCAAATCGGTGGGGTCAATATTTCAATCTTGGATGGGGGCTCCCTTGGGAGTGGATGGTCTAGCGACGAGCATGATTTATGTGGGGGCCAATACTATTGGCCTCTTTGTACAAAGATCTTCATGAGTTTTCATACATTGACTGCAGAGCCATCGGGGCTGGGGTCACACTCCTACACATCTAGGCATGGGAGCACATTGTTGTGCTTCGTCTGAGAGTTATTCTAGTTACTTTAGAGCTAGATGATCCAATTGTTTGGTGATACAAAGGAGGTGTTTCCTTTAATCATAGAGGATAGAAAAAGATTCCCCACTGGAGGAGAGTCCTTGATGATCTACGAACGTTCACATGGTGACCATATCTTGGATGGCTTGTGTGGTTCAATCATGTACAACTCTTTTTCATTCAGCAGGATAGGCTGATGCAGGGTAGGGAGCACACTATGCTCGAGAGGTACGTCCCAGGAAGAGTACAAAGACAGTTTGGGGAGCCCCAAGATAGGCCAGATGACCCGTATGTTACAATATTTGCATGTACGTTGAGTCAAACCTCATAGGGCCAATACATTCCTACAGCTGAGGCAGTGCAGAGTTTCATGTAGCTAGTGGCCAGGCCATGGCCATAAGATTAGGGATAGGTTGCTGCAGGTACCATAAAGGAACACAAAGATTGGGTCCGACCACCTCTTTGATTTTCAGTACCAGGCACACCATCCACACGACACAAGGCTAGAGGTAGAGGAGCAGGACGAGGTCGAGGGGACATAGACAAAGATGGGGACCAAGGAGATGGGCCACCCCACCAACCAGATCAGAGTAGGGGTCCACAAAAAGATCAGCCCCATCAGGATGTCCCAAGATAGGATTAGGACCAAGGGTGATAGGACAAACAAGATGGGAAGGACGGGCCTGATGGAAATGATGGCCAACAACCACGAGATCAGGGACCTCCACCACCACCCTATAAGAGAGATGCTCAGATATTATAGCTACAGGGTCAGGTGGTAAGCTTCTAGGGACAATTGGTTGCCTTGATGACATAGTGGGACTAGCTGAGACAAGAGAGGGACCAGGCTACCCAGGAGAGGTAGGCTATAGAGATTAGAGTTGCTCAGGAGACAGGCCATTGTCAGTAGCTAGAGAGCATGTCCACCTCCTCCTCCCAGAGTTTTTTTTTTAATACGTGCATACAGAGAGGTCGTCAGAGAGGTTGACTACTATAGGGTTCATTATTATCAGGCCATGCCTTGAGCGTCCCAGGTTGCAAATTTTTCTCAGTAGACAGGTTACAAACCCCCTGAGGATCACAAACAGAGACATCCTAGTGAGGGTGAGGGAAACTAGCAGGGTTAGCCATTTTTTTATTAGAGACATGATTCTTTTTGTGCCCCATGGGCTCATTTTTGATAGCCCCATAGGCCATTGTATTCCATTGACATACACATGTATATTTTGATCCGATTTTGTACCATGATAGTGTATATTTGATGATGATATATGAGATGAGATGATCTTGATCCTATGTCCTATTCTATTTATGCATCATGGATGGCTCTTATTTTCTTTATGCTATGCAATGATTCTATATGATGCTATGTGATTTTATGATGTACATTATGTTCTATATGATGGTGCAAATGTGATGAGATTCTTTCTTTTTCAATATCTTTTCATTATCTTTTCTCATGCATTATATGGTGATGTATTTATATGATGCTTATGTCATGATGATCTTATGCAAATGAATGATGCTTATATATGTTCTATGGATATTATGACAATGTTTATGATATGATATGATGAATGCAAATGATGTTTTATATGATTTATGAATATGATGATGCAAATGTGTAAATGATGAAATGCTTAGAATAACCAATCTATATTATGCAAATGATGGAAATGAAATGCATGTGATATGATTTAATATTTCCTATATAGTATGATATGCAATATGCAATATGCTGACGGTTTGTGGATGCATGATGGATCCATATATGATGATTTCTGATTAACTGTCATGGTAGCATGTTAGCGTGGAAAAGAATATGGAAGAAAGAAGAGGACTCCAACAAGACACGAGATGATGATGATGATGATGATGATGATGATGATGATGATGATGGTGATGATGATGATGATGATTTGCTTACCAAGGAGCTGGGATTTTTAAAAGGGCCAATTATCTTATTTTTGATAACACACATAGGCACAATACATCAAGGTATAAAGAACCAGGATGGTGTTTGCACCTAGTGTGATGGACTTTGACTTGAAAATCAGATAGGAGTATCCCTGTTCACACACCTGACATATGAAACCTTATTCAAAATGCAGTTTGGATATTTTAGACATCTTGGACCAAAACATAGGAAAGCAAGCCTTCCTATGTGGTAAAAATAAACCTAAAACACCCTCCCTACAAACCAAACAAAGCATGCATGACCAAGGTTATATTACAAGAATATCAGACAAGCGTAGTAGGTAAAAAGATAATGATCGTTTCCCCATTCCTTTCTCTCTAAATCCTTTTGTTTGGGACATCATTGAGAGGTCATCAAAATGAGCACAATAAGATAAGTCAAAAGGACAAAGATAAAGTAAACAAACAAGCTAATGTTCTTCATACTGCTAGCAAAGACTAAACTATGATGATGCCTAATGTTTATGTCCATTGTAGGAAGGATGCATACTAGGACATGATGATATCAAATGATTGATTTGGGACTAGTTTGGATGATAGGCTATTGACACAAAGAGTTGACTAACTTGTTTACGTACTGACTTAGACTTAAGACCTTGATGATTAAGTTTTCATTTTCGATCTTGCTAAACTTGTTTCCGATTGTTTTACCAAATTTTGAGGATGACGATTGTTTATTATGAGTGATGTTTATTGTGGGTGAAAGCGAGATGAGACAGATAGATTTTTTGACTTTTTTGAATATTTTTTATCCTTTTGAAATGTTTTGAGGTTGTTTTTGGTATTTTTAAGATTTTGCAAATGTTTTGATTTTCAAATTTTCAAATGTTTTGGGGTTTTCTGAGATTTTGACCAAGAGACTAACCTAAAGACCTATCCTAAGGGCCTCGGGGGTTGATCAACCAGATTATCCTTGCCTACATTATACACACAGAAACCACGTAGTTCTACTGACACATACTCGATTATTGATGAGATATGAATAAATGGATCACCAGTTTATTATGACAGACTCCTAAAGGACTGACCTAAGTGTCTCGAGGGAAGATCAAAGATCAACCTTGCCTACGTTCAAGGCTTAGAGACCCGTAGTTTGACAAGACGACTCTATTTTTTACTTTTTTTACTTTTTGACCTATTTTGGATGTTTTGGGATTTTGTGATTTTCTGATATTTTGTGATTTTCTAATTTTTTGAGTTTTGGGACTTCAAGAATATACATGAATCTGATCTGACGAGAACATGCCCCCAACATGATGCAATAGACTACTCCAATAAAGGCAGGAAAATTTGACCTTGAGAATGGGCCGAGCAGTACTAGGAGGAATCATGACATGAAAACAAGACCAAGCTATGATGCAAATGTCGAATGGATGATGGATGGGGACATGGAATGCGATGGATGATGGAAGTGTAATGGATGGATGATGCATAACGAGTCATAAGGATCCTGGTGGATGGAAAGTGCTTATTTACACAAGGTGCCTATTTGTTAGGTTTTCACCAAGGTACTTGCCCAAAGCGCCACCGAAGCAGTTTTCACTGGAGGACAATTTTTTGCTCTTTACTATTTTTGATCATTTTTCTAATTTTTTTGGATTTTTGCTTTTTTTGAATTTTTTTGCTGTCACTAAGACACCTATTTGCTAGGTTTTCATCAGGGTGACCATTTTTTCTGGACATTTTTTTATTTTTTAGTTCTTATACCTTGAAAGATTTAGGCATAAATTTTTTTGAGATGGGAGATATTCATGTGCTCTTGTAGAGGTTCCCCTTCAGGTGTTGATAAGTAATATGCCCCTGACTTATAAATCACTTTGATGATGAATGGTCCCAACCAGTTGGGCTTAAATTTTCCTTTACCATTTGGGTTTGGGATGTTCTTCTGATTCTCTTTCAACACCAGCTGTCCAACTTGGAATGTCCGACTCTTGATCTTCTTGTTATAACACTACTTGAGTTGGTTCTGATAGACTTGCAAATGATTTAAAGCACCCATACATCGCTCATCCAGTAGCTCCAGCTCGTTCAGTCTTGATACTTGGTATTCTTCATCCATTATGAGGTTTTGCAATGATATTCTTAGTAACAGTAGCTTGATCTCGATGGGTAACATGGCCTTTGAACCATAGACTAGGGAGAAGGGGGTGGCACTTGTTGGTGTGCGGATGCTAGTTTGATAGACCCAGAGGGTGAGATTTAGCTGTAGATGCCATTCATGACCTACATCATTGACTATTTTCTTGAGGATCTTTAGAATGGTTTTATTGGTGGCTTCTGCTTGGCCATTTCCTTGGGGATAATATGGAGTGGAAAAATGATGTTGGATTTTGAATTTTTCACATAGGTCACAAACATCTTGATTCTTGAATGGTGTCCCATTATATGAGATAATGGCTTGGGGGACACTGTAACAGAATATTAGGTAGTTTAGGATGAACTTAGATATCTACTTTCTAGTGATGTATGTCATGGGTATGGCTTCCACCCACTTGGTGAAATACTCAATGGCAGTAATGATAAACTTGTGGCCACTGTATGAGGTGGGAGTGATTTTTCCAACGAGATCAAGTCCCCACTGTGAAAAGGGCCATGGTGTGACAATAGGATGGAGCTCTTGAGCTAGAGCATGGATGAGGTTCCCATGCTACTGACATTCTAGACACCTTCTGACGTAGTCATGTGCTTCTCTTTCCATAGTAGGCCAATAATACCCCGTCCTCAACAATTTCTTGGTGAAGGTTATTCTGCTCAAGTGCGAACCACAAATTTTGTTATGTACCTCAATTAAAGCAGTCAAGGATTCTTCAACATTTAGGCAATGTAATAGGGTTCCTTCTATGCTCCTACGGTAAAGGGTTTCTCTTAGGATGACAAACTGAGATGCTTTCTTGACAAAGGTTTTCTTAAAGTTTGAGGTTATGTTAGCTGGGAGGACTCCTATTCTTAGATACGTGTATATATTGTGGTACCAAGGATCACCAGGACCAACAATTTCACACACGAATTCAAACTTTGGTACCTCAAATGTAGGCATGAGAAGCTACTCTACTAGGAATTAATTCTTTGCGACATTGCGAGGGATATCCAATAGGGATCCAATTATTTCCATGGTGTTTGCTACTCTATTGTTTGCTCTAAGTATCTGCTTGAACATGATCTCAATGAAGGAATCTTTAAGAATTTCTACCAATTTCTTGTATGGAGTTAGCTTTCCATCTTTAGTTTGATACTCATCATTCACTTGATTGATTATCAGATGTGAATCTCCATATACCTTGAGAACCATGATATGCCACTGCACTGCTATTCTGAGTCCTATGGTTAGAGCCTCATATTCTGCAATATTGTTTGTGCAAGGAAATGCCAACTTGTAGGACCTTGGTATGTAGTCTCCTTGTGGAGTGATGAAAAAGACCCCGACGACTGGCTCCTGATCCATGTTGTGTGTAGGAATCATCAAAGTACAACTTCCAGTTGTCCGCTATGCTCAGGTTGAAGATGGATTCTTTTGGGAACTCTGAAATTAGCAGATTCTCTGAATACATTGGTGCTTCTGCTAGTTGGTCTACAATGCCTTGCCATTTGATGGCCTTCTGCTCTACATACTCAATGTCATATTCTGATAGGATCATGACCCACTTGGTCATCCTTCCTATGAGCATTGCTTTGGAAAGGAGATAATTGAGTGGGTCGATCTTTGTAATGAGTTTGATTTTGTGTGTCAACATGTAGTGTTTGAATTTTTGTGAGGAAAATACCACTAAGAGACAAGCCTTTTCAATGAAGGAATAATTTAACTTAGGCCCCACCATGGTTCGACTGATGTAGTAGATGGCCCTCTCTGTTCTGTTTTTATCATGCTAAGCTAGGAGAGCACCGAGAGCTACTACTATTGCTGATATGTAGAGGATTAGAGGCTTTCCTTGGATTGGTGGCATAAGAACTAGAGGTGTGAGAAAATACTCTTTGATCTTATTAAATCCCTAATCACACTTGTTTTCCCATTTGTACATTACCCCCTTGTGGAGTAGGTGAGGATATGGGATTTATTTATTTTCTTATTGAGCTATGAACCAACAGATTGACTGGAGCCTGCCTTGTAGGCCTCTTAGTTTCTTCAAAGTCTTGGGTACCTCCATCTCGAGGATTGCCTTTACTTTAGCTGGATCTATTTCAATTCCTCTCATAGACACAATGTATCCGAATAGCTTCCCTGATTGTGCGCCGAAGACACACTTCTTTGGATTAAGGCGGACCTTGTATTCCTCAAGTCTGTTAGAGATGGCACTTAATGCTGCTATGTGGTCCCTTCTCTTTCTAGATTTTTCCAATATGTCATCGACATAATCCTCCATAGTATTATGGATCATGTCATGGAAGATTAAAGTCATAGCTCTTTGATATGGTTCTCCAACATTCTTTAGGCCAAACGACATCATGTTCTAGCAATATGTCCCCCATGGACAAGTAAAAGCCATTTTATGTTAATCCTCTTTGGCTATCATAATTTGGTTATACCTAGAGAATCCATCCATCAGTGAAAGAATCTCATGTCCCACGGTCATGTCTACAATCATATCAATGTTGGGAAGCAAGAAGTTGTCTTTGGGACATGCCTTGCTTAGGTCTCTAAAATCTGTGCATATATGGATGCCCCCATCTGGTTTTGAAATAGGAACCAGATTTGATACCCACTCTAGATAATTAATTGGTCATATGAACCCTGCATCAGTTAGCTTCTTCAATTCCATTTTGACTAACAAGGCTATCTAGGGATGCATTTTTTTGAATTTCTGTTTGATAGGCTTTGCTTCAGGGTAAAATGCTAGATGGTGGACTACAATATTCAGATCAAGTGTAGGCATGTCGACATAGCTCCATGCAAAGTTTACCTTCCTCTCCCTTAAGAAATATGCTAGGAGTTCCTATTCTTTTGACATTAATGATTCAACATAAAATGTGATATGTGGAGTTTCCTCTGTTCCCAGGTTAACTAGGTTGCACTTCTTGACTAGAACTGCTGACTTTTCCTGATGTAGAGCACTGAGAGGAAGATTGAATCCTTTATCCTCGGGCACCTTAGAGAGGTTTTCACCATTGGATACATCCTTTATTTTTATTGTTTTTGGGTCAGAGAGTGCCATAATGTGGTTTTCACCCAATGACCTTGAGATTATACTCAAGTTTTCATTTTTGTGACTAAAGGATTCAATTGTCTCCCTGTAGTAAGCTTGTGTGTCTATAATGATATCAAATCCAACCTTGTGATCTCTGTATGGCACCATGTCCCACAGTCCCATGAATTCTAAGAGTGCCTCATCATATTCAAAAGTTTCTAGAATTGGTGGTCCTTGTTGGTTGTAATCAATGAGCTAGGGGTAGACTAGGTTGATTTCATGGGTTTGACAGGTTGACTCAAATGATACAGTAATAATCATAAGGAGAGAGGAATTTTTAAAAAGAATAGGTAGGTCAGTTATGACATCTTCCTCCTCATCACTAATACTACAGACGTCCGTTATGTCAAATGTGAAATTGTTTATGACTCGACTAGTAGATCTAGGTAAGCGAAGTTTAACTACTGTTGGTTGAGGGGGAGTCCTATCTGCTTTAACTGGGGGACCTTGTCCACGTATGGTTATGCTCAGAGGGATAAATCCAAGGCCAATATTTCTCATTCGCGTCTTAGGAATAATGGGTATTAGAAGTTTTTTGTCATTCTATCAAGCCTTTGGTTTCTATCATAGCCCATGGTGAGCATCATTTGTAAGCCTTTACTACTATCATCCATAGGTAGGTTAGCTGCTAGTCTGTTGTCTTGATATAGAAGGTTTTATGGGTCCTCTTCTATTACTTCCCAAACAAGGTCTCCCCAACTCCTGAATCTAGAGGGGTCAACTCTGGAAGTTTGGGATGATGTTCTAGTTGGTTAGGGTTGGCCATGGGTCCTAGGAGATTGTGGTAACTCTCCTACCATGAAAGCACCTTTCTTCATTTTATAATTCCCACACCCATTGTCTTGGGTAATGACCTTGATATCAGAGATGGCGGGGATGGTGGGTGTCTCTATTGCAAAAGTGGAGGTGAGAGTGGTTGGGTCGATGTATGGAGTTGAGGGACCCTGATTGTTTTTAGGTACTTGGGGGATTTTGTAATATTTGGCTTCCAGGTTTTTGCAATAGTAGAAGGGTTTAGGATCCCCATGGATAGTGACCTCTTGGCCTTGGTATGGAAATTTTACACATTTGGTGGAAGGTGGAAGCAACAACTTGCATCCCGTGAATCCAGGGACACCCCAGGAGAATATTATAAGGAAATTCTAGGTTGAGAGCTTGACAATTTTTTTCCATGATGGCCAGCCTACTTAAACAGGGAGTTGGATAGTGCCCTAAGACACTCTTTCTTGATCATCGTAGGCTCTGATAGTTATTCCTTTTCCTTTTTCAATAGCATCTTTGGAGAAGCCCAAGCTTTTTATTAATTTAAGGGTGCATATGTTCAACCCTGCACCTCCATCTACTAGGACTCTCTTGACCTTGTTTTTATGGACGTAAGCCTCCAAATGAAGCGCATGATTATGAGATGACTGTGTTGGAAGATATTGTTTTGAAAATTTTAGGAGATGAGGTGTGGTGAGGTGTGTGAACATAGCTTGGAATTGCTCCGCATCGAGATCAGTGGGGACAAAAGATGAGGCCAAGGCTTCTTCTAGGATCCTTTTGTGGGCTGGTGAAATATTTAGCAACTCCATGATGGAGATATGAGCTGGGGTTCTTTTCAATTGGTCAAGGACATTGTATCCATTAGGAATAGATCTTGGGTTGGAGGTGGATGCTCTATTTGTCTGAGATGGCTCTATGATGGTGACTTTTCCACCTCTTGTGGTGACTCCACAGTCAATTTGGGCTCCTTTGATGGTGATAGTAGTACAATACTCATCTAGGGATGTGAAAAAATGGTCATATACATGATTTACACTTTTAAATGCACCTTTTCCTTTATCATTTTTATTTTTCCCCTTGTTATGATTGGGCATCAAATTCGTGTAGATCTTGAGATTTTTATTTCCTACTGGTTGTTCCACATTTATAATTTTGTTGTCAATGAGGTCTTGGATCAAGTTTTTCAACCTCATGCAACTGGTAGTTGTGTGTCCCTTGATTTTTTGGAAGTCACAAAAGTGATTTTCATTGTACTACGACGGTTTCACCAAAGGCTCCTGATAGTTTTCAGAGGTGGGGATTGTGATGGGTTTTTCCTCCACTAGTCTCTTCATGATGGATTCAGCTGATTCCCCAAGGGTTGTGTAATTCTGTTTGGGGGAATTTTTGTTTTGCTGGGATGTCCCCCTTTGATCATTCACATTGTTGACCATTTGATTATTTGGCTACTAAACCATAGTGTTAGCTTGTTGATTGTTCTAATTGTTGTTTTGGAGTTGTTGTTGGTGTGTTTTGTCAAGGAGCACTGATGACAACTTTGGTGTCAACAACACCATCGTTGGTAATGTTTCTATTTTTCGCCCATGTGTGAGGTTTATCGTTATAGTTGGTGGATGAGCGATTATTTTTCTATTTAGGATATGCGGGTGTCCCTCCTTGTGCAATAAGGGCTCGTTCAATGTTAAGCGCCTTGGAGATCAATTGGTTGTACGTGGTGATTCCTTGGAACTTAAGATGGAATGCCAAGGTCCCCTCCAGATTAGAGATGATAGTGCAAACTTGTTGTTCTTCAGGCATGGCCCATTTTCTCCTATTGGCCTTGGATTTCCATCATTGCAAGAAGGAAGCAAATGATTCTCCCTTAGCTTGTTTAAGAGCAGATAGTTCCTCTAGACTAACATCCATATCAATATTGAAGGTGTAATTTTTTATGAATGCGTCTACTATTCCTGGAACTTCTTGATGCCTAGAAGGAGGTGAGAGAACCACTCCATGGATTGGACAACCAAACTTCTAGGAAATAGCCACATAAAATATGTATCCTCATATTTGACTTCCATGCAATGCACTTGGAATTCCTTGATGTGATCTTTAGGTTTTCCCATCCCACAATATTTATAAAATTTGGGGATTTAAAATCCCTTTGGGAATGGTTTCATTGCAAGACTCCTATCAAATGGATAAGGACACAAGTTGCTAGGTGTTTTCGTGGTTTTCCCTAACTGAAGATCAAGCACTTGTTGCGAGAGTAACTTGATTTGTGTTGTCACATAATTTTGTGGATCAGGGGGTGGAGTGAAGGTGTTTTGCAGTGGTTCAATAACTAGAGGGATGGATGGATTGGTTGGTGTGTTGGTGGATGGTGCTTGCACATTTTGCTGCACCCAATATGCTTGTAATTGTTGTTGTACCAATAATGCTTGTTGTTGGTCCTTTTGCTGTTGCACTAATAGTGCCTGTTGTTGATCTTCTTGTTGTTGTTGTTGTGCCAACAATGCTTGTTGTTGGGTCGCTAGTTAGGATGCTTCTTGCTGCTCTTGGTATTGTTTGAGCGCTTGCTGATATGCTTGTCATTGGGCTGTTTGTTGTTGTGCGAGGTACTATGATTGTGTTGCTTGTTGGGATACTTGTGTAGCCTATGCGGCTTGTGTGGCTTGAGCTTCTTGCACAGGTTGGGAAACTTATTTTTGTTGTAATAAAGCTTGGGCTTGAGCAACCTATTGTGCTTGTTGTGCAGCTAGTTTTGCTTGCGCTTGCTGAGCAACTAGCTGTGCAGCTTCTCAGTTTTTTATTTTTTGAAGTTCCTTTTGGTAGGTAGTTTGATGAGTGGCTTGTAACACAATGCTGTATTGGTTTGATGTGTTCAAGTTGGGCGGCGGAGGTGGTGGCAGATTTGGGATGGTGTTCATTGCTGTGATGAGAGGCAACATTGTATTGATGATGGGGATTTGGGTGGTGGATGGTGCAATCGATATGATTGGTCTTTGAGAGACCATGTTTTGAGGGATGGTAGATGTATTGATGGTGGCTTGTGTTATTGGGATGGTTTCCATCTATTGTTGTGATATTGATCGAAAGATGGGAGGATTTGGTATGATGCTCTAATTGATGATCGGGGGGTTGTTTTGATTTTTTTGATTGATGTTTGGTAAAGGTGGAAGCCCTAAATCGAGAGGTGGTGTGGATGTTAATGGAAAGGTTGGAAGTGGTGGAAAAGTGAGTTGCATACTCCCTTGAGAAACTGATGAAGATGAAGGGTCAAAGATGCCCCCTGGTCCAAATAGATCACCTTCTCCCTGCGAGGTCATAGGGAGAGAAACTTGAGGTGTTGCGTGAAATGATGATGATGATGGGTCATTAGGATTATGAAAGGTGAGGGGGACATATGGGTGTAATGGATTTTGGGGGATGGATTGACTTAATATGGTATTTTCATCCAAACCTTGATTGTTCACAAGTGGTTGTGTTTGTATTGCATTGAGAAATGTGCTTCCCTTGTGGATGATCAGTTGAGTTGGAGCAATAGATGATGTGATTTGGGGGATGGATTGAGTGATGTTTTGAAATAGAGGTGTAGATGTGATTGGTGGTGTGATTTCAAGAGGCTTCTCCACAAGTGTGTTTAAATCATAATCAGAAGGGAGTTTAGCCCCTTCTTTTGCTAATTCAAACATGTATTGGGAGGGATTGAGCCTCATCATGATATTGACAATTCGACGAGTCTCAAGATTTTGAATCATTTTGATGACCTCATCTTGTGACATCCCAAAGGGATTATTGGTAATGTCCTCCACTTGACCTTCCTCTTGTAATTTTGTGATGGTAGAGGAAGATTAGTTAGAGGATTTCTAGGTTCCATTGGATTGATTTGGGGAGTGGTTTGGCTCAACAAGCTTGAAGTTGATGTTTCTTTGGTAGCTTCCATGTTCCTCTTGTGTTGTGATCTTGTTTGCACCATAAAATAGGGATCAATTTTCAAGAACATGGGAGATGAATATCTAATTCTTTGGATTGATCTAATCTTAGGTACAAAAGATTAAATTTAGGATGATTAAGGATCAAAGGTGTGATGATGAAATGTGTGAAAGATGGATGATATGGATGGTTGAACTCTTAGAAGATCTTGAGGAGATGCTAGAATTTTGGGATTTTTTGGATTCTTGGATTCTTGGATTTTGATTTGACCTTGCTTTTGGTTTTGGATTGTTTTTTAGTTTGGATAATGAACAAATAGATCCCAAGGTGTTGGATGTTATCTATGGGATATACTTGCTCACAAGATGACAATTTGACTAAGTGTAGGGAGAAGGATGCATCTACCCACACCTAACCAAACAAGATGATAATTTAACTAAGCATATGGAGAAGGATGCATTTGCATATACCTGGCTAAACAAGGTGATTTGATGGTAATTCAACTAAGCATATGGAGAAGGATACATCTACATACACCTAGCTAAACAAGATGATTCTGATGTTTGGATTCAAGGATTTTGATTCATGGTTTTCCAAAAAGTCTAGCATGAAGGATGATTTCAAGATTTTCAAGAGTTGGTGAAATGGATTTGATTGATGTTTGAAAGATGGATGAAGATTTTTATTTGATCCTATGTGTACCTAAAAATACTTTTGTTTTACAAGACCTCAGTTTTGAAGAACATGACTTACTTCTCATACAAGATGCTCAAATTCATGAAAAAGATTTGGATTTTGACAATAATAGAATGAATATAGATTGGGATTGTTTCTTGAAGCTCTTCTATAAAATTTGAAAAGAAATCTTTTTTTCTAAATTTGTAGAGCGTTGAAAGATGCTTTTGATGATCTTTTGGACTAAGAGTTTTGAACTTGGGTTTCCAGATTTTGATCTTTTTTGAAATAATTGGATGAAGCACATGTGTGGGGTTCAATTGTTCTTAGCTTTGCTTAGTGACTTATTTTACCACAAAGAATTCTTGATTAAATTTCCAAACAAAATGTCTAATGTCCTAATTTCTTATCATCCCACAAAATGCTTTATGTGGAAATCAAGGAAATTAAGGAAAAAGTTTCCTATTGTTGACTTTAGTAGATAAATTGGGATATAAATCCAAATGTTTAGAAACCTCTAAGGATAGAATCCCTAGGGTAAGCAATAACACTTGAATTTTGTCAAAGATATTTGCTTCCTAAAGGGTTTGAAATTTTATGATCATGTTGAATGTTTTTTTCCCAATGTTTATGAAGAAGCAATGTGTTTTGATTCCAAGAACATGTACAACCCTATGGATATGAAAGACTGTATTTGTTGAATCCCCACTTGTACAAGTCTAGCTATGCATACTTTTAGTGAATGGTTAGATGTTTTAACCCTTTGGCTCCCCTCCACGACACTCACTGATACAAGGCATCCAAGTATTAGTACCCATGAAACTCGTATGACATACTTTCAATTTCTACTAAAAGTCGTAAAAGTGTGGGGTAACTTTAGACGACCATTCTTGCACCAACAAATAGATCAATGATTTTGGCCTTTTCTAAACAAGGGTTTTAATGTGGGCATTTCATTCGTGGGGGACCATCCATTCAGAAAGAGACAATTGTTTCCCTTCTTATTGGAACAATCCTCATGATATTGGCCTTTGTTCCAATATCCACACTTATATACCATTTGGCAGTTCCTTGGCTTTAGCGTGTTGCCGGTTGGGTCGTTCCCTTGGGTGATTAATTTTTCCCACAAGGTAGGCCCTCTAAGATAAACAAAAGCATGCAAACATATCTGTAGTTCAACCGATCTTTGTTGAGAAACAAAGAGAGAAAAACATGCAATATGTTCCACTCACACTTGCAAGATTTTTGTTCAATTTTTAATCCCAAAATAAAATGTGGAAGCAATCACTTACCCAACTTAAGATCACCAAAAATCCTTTTGATTCTCAAGATCACTGTGAGGCTTGAGAGAAGCACATAAATCTTTTCGATGGCATTATACCTTAAACAAAATCTAGTAGATTTTCCAAAAGTTCTTTTTAACCCTTTGTAGCAAAAATTGAAAGCTTTTGTAGTGTTCTTTTTAGAGCCCAAAAGAAATTTAGTATATCCTAAGAGCATAAAAGGTAACAAATCCTTAAAAGAGACTATGAATTTTCCAAAAGTGTTAAACAAATACGAAAGTGTTCAAAAACATATAATGAGAGAATAATGCCATAATGCAACCTTCAACTTCATTTTCCTTCTTCACCTTGATTATACTAACTTGCAAAAACTAATTAGAACTACAAAATAGAGGTTAGAAAACTAGTTAGTAACTCAAATGATCAAAAAACAAAAGAGCACATGTCAAAAAAATGAAACTTGACTTTTTACTCCATCCTAGCGGTGCAACCCGCATATGCGACATTGTTTGAAGGACTTAGCAGTGCTGTATAGTGTCGCTAAATCTGCATGCGGTGTTCTACAACAGAAGAAAGAGCATGATGGCAGTGCCATTTTTATCAGCAATGCAATTTGAAGTTTGAAAACATAGTGCCAGAAAACTAGACCAACATTGTAGTTTACAAATTTAAATTCTGGGCAGGAAAGGATGATCGATGTGGTTTGTAGTTTGAAGCGTCACTGTATGGAACCACTAAACTAATAGTGGTGCTCTATGGTGCCCCTAGATTGATAGTGTCACAGTTCCCTATTGACACAAAAAAAAATAGAAAAAAAAGCACAAAAATTTGCTAGAAAACGTGATTAGTCAAACTTGAGATTTACCCTCCCTCTAGCACCAAATGTAGAACCCCAATCCTAGACTTGCACAAACACAATAAAAAAACACAATGTTAGATCAAATACAAGGAAGAATCAAGATTCTCCATGAAATTCATTTGCAAAGTTGAAATAGAAAAGAAAATGGAGATAATGAACCAAGAAAGGAATGAAATCCTATTTTAATATGCAAACACTCAATCCCATGGGGGAATTGGTGTCAATTTGATGTGAAAATTGGCCCTTTTCCAACTCCTATGATGCAATGTTGATGAGTGATCCACTTTGTTGAAGATTCAATTGAGCTCCATGATGAAAAATCTGCATAACCTAGCTAAGACCTTGAGAAAATTGATGAAAATGGTGATGCTTGAAGATGAAATTGAGTATAGTAAACTTGCTCAAATTGTGGATGATAAAAAAGAAAAGAAATCCTCTCTATTTATAGAAAGACAAGGTGGAGGAATGATCAAAATGAAGCAATGTGGGATCATTCAACATCCAATGGGCAAGTGCCACTTGCCAAGATGTGAATGGGAAAAGGATGTGCACATTTTGATGAATGTGCCCATAAATGAAATTAGTTGAAATTTGAAATTAGTGAAATGACAAGGTGGAGGGAGAGTCAAATGGAGTTATAGCCACTTAGCTCAAGGAAAAAGGACTTGTATGGTGAAATAAATTCCTTGTTGGAAGGACAAATCTACTTGGAGGGATTTTCAAATTTGGAGGAATATTCCCCTAAAGATTCCAAGTTGAGAGAAAATAGGAATTTAATAAATTAATTAAATGTATTTTCATGTGAAAGTGGAAAAAGCTAGAGGATAGGACATGGATTAAAATTAGATTTAATCAGGATTTGATAAAATTAAGATGATGTTAGGTGATTTGACAATTTTGACTTAGGTTTGAGGATTTTAAATAAATCAAACTTGAGAGGAAAATGATTTAGACTTAGTTAAATAAAGAATTTGATTTATTTAACTAAAGGGGATGATGTTAGATTAAATCAAATAAGGTTTAATTTATTTAATTTAATAAGATGGCTTTAGAGATTTAATCAAATAAAATAAATTATTTAATTAAATAGACATTAGAGGATTAATTTGATAAGATAAATGATTTATTTAATTAAGAGAGGAAAATTGATGAATTTAATCAAATAAGAGCTATTCTATTAAATGGTTACACAGAGGGATGATTCAAGATGAAGCGGTGTTAGTTAAATTAGGATCAGATGTGCAATGTTAATCAGTATATTTTACATGTCTATAGAGTGAAATTTGATGGTTAAAGGTGAGTAAGTGAGGAAAATTATTGGGAAAACAAATTTTGGTGATAGATTAAGCATGTGTAGGCCATTTGAAGCATGCTTGATGCATTGGTGAAGTGTAAAGAAGTTGGGAACTAAGATTTTCAGTAAACCCCTTTGTAACTTGCTAAAAATGAGGGTTTTGTATAAAGAGGACTTAGTGAGCGGTTCACTGGATAAAAGTTGTAGATTTGGTGGTTTAATATATTGGTAAATGATTTCCCATGTAGGTATTTGGGGTTGGAAGATTGTTTAGAGGACAATTTCTTTGTAAATTAGGCCTATTTTGCTTAAGGGGACAACGTAGTGTTAACATGTCCGATGGCACAACAACGTGTAAACAAAATATTGCTACTCTGTTTCTCCTGAAAGAGAAAGATAATCACATGGATATCTTAGCTCCCAAGGTCTTTGTAGTTGGTTCTCAACTATGCTGATGTTGCTCAGTGGTCAATGTAACAGTAATGTTCAAGGGGCATGCTGGTGTTGGGCTTCTGGAGTGTTCTGAGATCAAACATAAAATTTAAACCTACTCTAACCAGGGTTTTTAAAGAAACAGAAAAAGATGGATCAGAGCTTTGGAACAGAAAAGAATGTTAATTCATCCAACTTAACTAGACTTGTTACCTTTCAAGGAATTCCTAACTAAAACTGCAAAAAAAAATTAACTTGTGACTAACACATAGTTTCATTCATTCATAGTGCTGATTTCAATAACAGATTGCAAGTCACCATTTAAAAAAAACATCAAATCAAACTTCATTCCTTGAAAGTTTCTCAAATCAAATGATTAAATCAAGATAAACAACATTCTAAAACACAATCTGAAGTAGATTTTAATTTGGTTGCTTCTACTATTAGTGAAACAGATAAGCAACATTTACAAATCTGGCACAATCACCAATGTACAAAAAATCCATGACTCCAACTTGTTTCCATTTATACTAAGAAAACTGGAAAGATACATTATTGGCTTCTACTGAGTCTAACTCCTAACTAAGAAGGAAAAAGAAGCTCCTATTACAAAGAATCAAGATGCAGTTATGTCTCCTCTATCTTTTCTAAAACTCCTACTTCCTCTAACTTTTCTAACTCTTTACAAAGAGGAAAGAATGCCATATATAGAGTATATAAAAAAGAATGCGATGGCCCCTATTTTTTTAAGGGTTTACAAAATATCTCACTTGGTTGTAGGAGGGTTGGCCCCCAGATCTTTTGAATATAGTTAATGCTACATTGAATTGCATCCTCGCTGTCCATGTTGGTGAAAGATTTTTTTTTTCGGGGACGATCTGTAGATCTTTTGCAGCTACAACATTAACTTTAGCCTTTGTTTCCATCTTCGAACTCCTTTGCAAAGCTGCCTTGAATGCTCTAAAGCATTGTCATTAATACCAATTTTCCTTTCGCCAACAGACCTCATAGCTATCCCTATGACTCGTGGTTGTTTCTTTCCTTGAACTTCCTTCCTACTTTAAATCTTTCTGCACATTGACTATGTCTGGAAGCAGCATCGTGCCTCCCTTTATATCTGAACACCATCGTTCCCAAGTCGATCCATCACCTTGATCTTAGAATGAGTCCCTATTGTTTGCATTCTGCCAATCCTCCTCACAGGGGTAGTCAATAAGTCAATGGCCCACTTTATTTCCTTTCAATTGGGAAAACAACAGCTACGCCAAATTTTTGGGCAGTAAAAAGTGGTTCAAATGGAATTGCATGTAGGGAAGACACTAATCGTGTCTCCCTGATGCGATTATAGCTCATAGTAGCCACTGGGGTAGCATAAGACAGTTGAAAAGACCTCATATCGAGACACGCAAGTCATATCAATACCACAAAACCTATCGAAAAGACAACATTCCCTTGGCAAGACTTCTCAATGAGCCTTTTCTTCTTTGGCGAGCACACCTATGTCAGGGAGACATCTTCATGTTAGGAAGATCTCACCTTGAACTCACGCCCTGTCGCCGAGACATCTCTAGGTCGGCGAGACCTTTCATCCAGCGTACTCCATTACACCAAAGGGAGAAAACATGTTGGCGAGACTATCGGTAGTCGGCATGACCTCCCATCGAACCCCTTTATTCTTCCTGAGCTCATTCTATATCAAAAAAACCCTATCGGTCTTGCTTCTATCGGGCAGCAAGACCTCATAGTGAAGCTGATCCATTTCGGCGATGAATTCATTTCAATTGGGAAGACCTTGTTTGGTTGGTGAGACCTTTCACCGAAACCACAACTCTTTTGGTGACACCCTGGCAAGTCGGTGAGACATCTTGCCGAAGACACTTTCTTTGACCGAGAAATCTTGCAGTTGCCTAGAAATCACGCCGAAGGGAGAACCTTTTGGCAAGACCTCACTATATCGATAGGATCTTTTGTCAAATTCATTCATTCTCCCTGGCTCATTATATTTCGATGAGACTCCATCGGGCGGAAAGAGTTATAGTGATATCCTCCTTGTCGGTGAGACAATCCCATATCAACAGGACATCCCCATGAGCTCATTATGTTACATCGAAGGAACACCTTCGGCAAGACACATGCTAATCGACCAAACCTCCTGCCGAAGGCAAAATCATTCGCCGAACTCAAAAATTTCAATGGGACCTCCTTCTGTTGGTAGGACATTATGCCGAAGGCCTACCCCCTTTGGTGAGGGCTCATTTTACTTCGGGGAGACCTTTCATAGTCGGTAGGACTTTATGCCAAAAGCAAACCACTCTCCCCGAGCTCGAGCTTCTTTCGATGAGACCTCGTTTTGTCGGCGAGACCTCACAACAAAACCACAACTTTACCCTGGAGGAAACATCTTTCGGTGGGACATCACCCAGTCACCAATACTTCTTAGCGAGTCCAAACTGCTATGCCAATGCCGCTTCACCTCGCCAAGAGTTCTCCTTGTTGGTGAGACTTCACTCTGAAGCCACCTTTGTCACCGAGACCCCACCTCTTCGGCCAGACATCATGACGAAGGCCTTAGCTTTCAGCGATACTTACCTTGTGTGCAATTGATTGGCGAGACTTTAGCATGTCATGGAGACATATAAAAATATTTGGCGATTAAAACTGTCTGTCCAACCGAGGCATTTCAATATGAATAGAACCACTATTAGTCAGTGAGATATCTGGAAGGTCTTGTTGACTCTTTCCTTAGAGGAATTTTATGCCAAACTGGATTGGGGAATGTTTTCCAACTAAGCTCCCTGACATATATCACAATGTGCATGATTTAATCTTGCAAAAAAAAAGTCTTCATTAGCTGTCAGAAGCACATTAGATATACTATCATTTATGATTATTTCATTCAATTCTTAGCAAGAATAAAACCAACTCAAGATGAGACAGAACAAAAATCAAATAGAACAAAAGACAAAATTAAGAGGAAAACAAAAGGATTCTAAAGGTCAAAGAAAATAACAGAGGCAACGAAACCAAAAGAGAAGGGGGACCCATTTTGTTCTAGAATAAAATGGGGTGGTTATACAAGGCATAACAAATAGCGACTCGACTAGGAAGATGGTTTAACCATTTTCAAGAAACTAAAAGATTCAGCTACCCAAAATCTTTTGTTTATGAATATCACAACTCTAGTTGGGTCAGTTTTAACAACCAAGGCTGAGCTAGAATCAGATGTAAATCAACAATGGCTACCCCTAAACCTATGTGTGTGCTTGATTGTGCATCACTCTTTTATAAAGTTTCTTCATCTTTCAAACAGCAATGTGCAAGATTTTAGCTACATGAGTTGATTCCCTTTAGCTGTCATACAATGACATCCTGGGAATTACTCCGCTACCAGTCAGGCGTCCATAGCCCCGATAGAGATACCTCTAGTTTTCTCACAGCATTGCTATATTACCAGCCAGGCGTCCATAGCCCTAGTAGAGATACTGGAGTCGCCCATTCATATTGAGTCCTCTTTCTCTTTAAATATTTCCCTTTTTTTTGTTTTCTCATAGAGTTTTAGATATTTCATTCAAATTTTTTTCTCAATATTTCATATGTTTAACATCTGTTCTGGGTTGAAAACTACCATGGACCTCATAACAACACTTGGGAGATCGGATTTTTCACTCAAATCTTACAACACTATCATCCTTAGACAAATATACCATTATAAGAGGAGACGATCTTGATGATTTGTGATAGATTCAGAGGGAGCTAATGAAGGTTATTTACTTTGTACCTTGTTTTCAATACTTTCCACAACTCTTATTGACAATGGGCATAAAGAAAAAGTTTAGGACAAAATCACCCAATCAGCAAACTTGAAAATCCCTAAACCACTTCTCTCCTAATAACCAAAAGTATACTTCAGATAACAACCCATCATTTTAAGATGGAAAGAAATAGAGGAAACCCCAAAGAACAAGAAGACAAAGAGTGACAATAGAGGAAACGAAGGGACAAAAGGAAAGGACAAAAAAACAAACAAACAAAACTATTTACAAGCCAAACAAGTCCATTATTTACAAACAGGAAACAAAACAAACTATTTACACAAAGAATAGGAAACTATTTACATGTAGAATAGAATTAGCAAGCTTTACGACTCGAAATAATTTTTTTGAAACTGCCTATTAATGGGCAAGGGAATGGGTTCTCCAATTAAACTACTCAGTCTAAAAGCATTTTCTCCTAGGATCTTAGCAATCTGATAGGGACCCAACCAGAGCTTATCAAATTTTTGGTGACTTCCCTTCTTTTCACTAGCTTTATCCCATAGCAACACATGGTCTGATATCCTAAAAGCCTTGATTTTGTCTCTTTTGTTAAACCAACATTTGACAACAGCCTGATGTCTAAAGAATTGCTACAAGGTGACATCTCTCTGCTCTTCTAATTTCAACAAGGAAGCTAATCTTACCTCTATCCTATCATCACTAGAGTAGAATTTCTTCATGAACTCAAGGATAGATATTTGTAAATGAATGGGGAACACAGGCTCTTGTCCATACACTAATTTAAACGGTGAAGTCTTTAAAGTAGCCTTGATCCTAGTTCTATCTGCCCATAATGTGAACCTTAGCTGGGTGTGCCAGTCCCTATGATTATTTTCTAGTAGTTTCTTAATTACCCTTAAGAGATTCTTATTGGTTGATTCTGAAACTCTATTTCCTTGTGGGTAATAGTTTGAAGAATATTTTAAGACAATTTTGTGATCATAAGCCCATGAAATGAATTCAGCAGAAGAAAAGGCAAAGCCATTGTCACATACTAATGCGAAGGGTGCTCCAAACCTAGTGGTGATGCATTCGGTGAGGAACTTGATCGCTACCTCTATTGTGCTATTCTTGCAAGGTATAGCCTCTTTCCATCTTGTACAGTAATCAGTAGCAGTCAAAATAAACTTGTGTCCTGCAGAAGAGTTTTGGTTAACTACCCCAATAAAATCCAATGCCCATTGGGAAAATGGCCTTACCTCATAGACATGCTACAATGGCATGGCTGAATGGCGTTCTTCTGATGCAAAAATATGACATATGTGACATGTTCTTACATACTGATGGGAATCTTTGAACACACACGACCAGTAATAACCAGATCTGAGAATCCGGTGTGCCAATGAGTCTGCAGAACCATGACCAGTGCTGTGTTTCCCATGGAATTCAGTGATAATGTTCCTAGCCTCTTGCTGATCAAGGCATCATAGGTATACTCCTTCAAAATTCTTCCTGTATAAAAATCCTCCTTTGAGCATATAATGAGAGCTCTTCATTCTCAGTGCTCTCCTCTAAGTTGTATTAATTCCCTGCGGGCACCGATTATTGAGCATATAGCAGATGATATGACATACCAAGGGTCGTTGGAGAAGGACTGAGTGGTGTATTGCTGACTAATGATGTTGTCACTAGTATTGGCCATAGACTTAGATAGGCCTGTACCTCTAACAAGTTTCATAGGGTGTATCTCCAGATCGAACTCCTACAAAATGGCCATCCATTTCCCTCTTCATTCTCCCAATTCGCTCTGTATGAGTAGGGACTTCACAGCTGCATCAAAGACTACAAAAATAATTTGACTTCAAAGAATGTAGTGTTCAAACTTATTGACAACCCTCACCAGTGCAAAAGCTTGTTTCTTAGGAGGTGGGTATTTAAATTTAGCATTTTTGAATGGCGAGTTCATGAAAGCGATTGGCCTCTCCTCTGCCTCTCTTCTTCGTTGAGTTAGGACAGTTGCATAGAAATGTTTAGAAGCAAAGGAATAAATATAGAATGGTTTTAAATAGTTAGGGCTGGTGAGGACTGGTGCTTCTGAAATGGATCACTTGATCTATGAAAATGCGACCTTTTCCTCCTCACTCCACTCTATCTTGGTGTCTTTCTTCATCATTTCATTCAGTGGTTTTACGATTTCTACAAAGCCTGTGATAAATTTCCTTACAAAGTTGATCTTTCCAAAGAAAGATCTCATCTCCTTCTTGCATCTTGGCCTGATAATCTTGAGGATGGAATCAACTTGGTTCAGATCGATTGATATTCCTCTTTTAGAGATTACGTGTCCCAAAAGCTTCCCTTCAGAAACTCTGAACGCACACTTTTTAGGATTCAGAGATGCCATATTGGATACATCATTCAAGGACCTTAGCCAAGTCTATAGCATGGTTCAGTCTATCCCTGGAGGACACTGTTAGGTCATCCATGTAAATAATAATGCATTTACGGATTAAGTCCTTGAATGCTATGTCCATGGCACGCTGAAAAGTTGCTCCAATGTTTATCAGACTGAATGGTATCCTTCTATATGCAAATGTTCCCCACTTTGTAGTGAAATTTTTCTTCATTCTGTCTTCACAGTTAACCATTACCTGATTGTATCTAGAGTAACCATCCAAGAATGATATCATCTAAGATCCATTGACAGTTTGCAAGACTTCATCCATAGAAGGAAGTGGGTAGTTATCTTTTTCTGAAGCTCTATTCAGATTTTTGAAGTCTACACATAGCTTGATCTCTCTGTTTTTCTTACAGAATGGAACTAAGTTAGCCACCCATGTTGAATGGCATACATGGAAGATTATCCTTGCAGAAAGCAATTTCTGAACTTCCTTAAAAGGGCATTGACAGGGCACTGTTTCTATTGAAATGGCTTAACTTCAAGCTTCAAAGGAATAGTATGAGTCATTATAGAAGCATGAATGTCTTTAGGTCTTCATATCCCCAAGCTATTGCAGCAATATCTTTCTTAAATTCCATCAATATGTAGACATTCCTTTCAAGGCTAGAATCAGCTAGGTTAACAATTTCATAGTCACCTTGTTTATCTTCAGTTGATATCTTCTCTCGAGCCCTGGGGTCTGAATCAAAAATTCTTTCCAAAGCCATCATTCCCTTGGGAATGCTGTTACTTCTTAAATTGAAGACTCCTTCCTTATCACAATCTTTAGGGTTCCAATCTCATTGATCTCTGTTGGACTCATCAATGATCTATCCTTCGAAAACATTTGAGCTTGCTAGAAAAGCAAGAATATGTCGATCATTATCAAAGACTTGAAAGTTCCTAACATTATCGGGAACTGCAGAGGTGGAAATAAATTCCACTGAGAATTTCTTAAGCTTGGAGCCTTGCATAGGTTCCAAGGTGCTTGCAACAATAGCTAATGAATCAACTATCTAATTTTCCTCTCTTGGGATTAAACTAACCCCAAAAGCATCAAAGTCTTCAATCAAGTTCCATACCTGATTTCTATAAGTTGCCAGCCTTCTATTATGACGTGTATTGGCTGCACACTTGCTTGATAACAATTTTTGAATCTCCTTTGACCATCAAGGTTGTGAATTTATTCATATGTATGAACATTATCCCCTGAGTTAGAGCTTCATATTCTACTACGTTGTTAGTGCATCCAAACTGCAACCTGTAAGAAGCAAAGAAAGCTTTCCCTTTCGGGTTGGTTAATACAATTCCAACACCACTTCCTATTTTGGACTTAGATCCATCAAACGTGAGGGTCCATAGCTGATCATGAGTTGGGGTTGATTATTTTGAAGTTGTTATGGGTGCTTGGATAAGATGAGCCATAGGTGGGGTTACTTGATCTTTTGCATCAAATGTTGATAAAAGGTGTTCAATGGGTTCCTCAGGTGTAATTTCCAATTCTTGCTCAGCTATATCATATAATCTATGGCTATCCTTCTAACAGTCATTTGTGCCTTTGGTTAACCCCCTGGGTTTTGGTAAATTGGGGAGTGCAGAGGTGTCAAAAAAACCTTGGGGTTGCTCCTCATCAATATGCTGATTTAGAAATGTGTCTGGGGTAGGTTCAATTTGAGAAGGAACTTCCTTTGAAGGCATCTTATCCCTGGTTAACATTATTGCTTCTTTGGCTTCAAATGAGAAGTGATCTGCAACAGTCTCAGGGTGACTTAAGCTAGCTTCCCTACCTTGGGAAACATGATTTAAAATGATAATGCAGGGTTGGCAAGTCAATTCAAAATGATTTTGGTAATGCACCCTGCACCAATTAGGGAGTAGAATACTTTGCAGATCGATATCTTCCCCTAAGACCAACTGATCTTGTTGTAGCTTCTTGATCAATGCCTATTGGTTTTTGTTAATCATAGAATCAAGGAACTTTTGTATTGACAGTTCTTTAGGATCAAGGACAAAAAGGGTTAAAATTTCCTCTCTTTTATAAACCCCTATCCTAGTTTCAAAGTAAGCTACCTCATTGGGGCAGTCATACTCAATGATGACATGCTTGAGGTGAAGTTCACTTTCAATCCTAATCTGTGTAGGCACTCCCCTCCATGGTAGCCACATATGTGAAAAGTCAAGGGAGAGATATCCCCCTATACCTTTCATTAAATCTCTACTTAGCAGCATACCATAAGCCTCGGGAATTCTGCCACTTGAACATCTATATTGGTTTGAATCCTAGGGTCGAACCCTACTTGCACATGTATGTTTCTCAACTCTCCCACTACATGAACCTCTATCTTGTCAAGTTGGATGACCTTGTTTATTTGGACAAGGTTCAATCCCAATTTCTTGCATATAGAGAATGGAATAACATTGCCAAAAGCCCCTGAATCTAATAGATAGTTATGTAGGTTCTTCCCACAAATTCTTAAACTCAAAAGAAATGGTGTACCTACCTTGCTTCGGTACTAAGCTGCATTCATGTCTGCAGTAGGCACCACCTTGTTTTTCCCTTTTGATTTATGAGATTTCTCCAAAGCTTTAAGCACTATCTCCCATTGGGTAGGGCACCACTTTAGGATGTCGAAGTATGACAGAGAGGTTTTCTATTTCTGCATCTTAGAAACAATATCAAATTCTGTATTATAACTTGCATTACTTTTGACAAACCCAAGTAAATTACCTCTATTATGGAAGTCAAGTGGCTCTTTTGGTGGAGGGTTGTTATTAGTACTTTGATTTGGAGGCACCATGTGATTAGGTGGTGCTGATGTGGTAAACAAACCCTTATTCTGATCTCTTAGGAAGTGTCCTCCCTTTGTTTGAAAAGCTTGAGAATCATACGAATCTTCCTCAAGTTCATTCTCACTTTGCATCGGGAATGAAGGTTCTTCCTCAAAGAGGTCATAAGTCATAACTGTATCTATTGAGCCACCTTCTTTATTTGAATTCCCTTGGAAGGTTTGGGCATCTTCCTGTGCCATCTTAAAAAATTTCTCCATTTCAGGGTAGTTTACCTCAGAATGGGTTGCTGTATCATGGAGCCTGGACTAGTTAGTCATAAAATTGAGGTCAGCCACATTTGCAATATATGACCTTTCCTCATTTGCTTGATAATTATGAGAAAATCCACCATTGTTTGGTCCTGTATTCCATTGTCGATTGTTATTTGACCTCTAGTTATATCCTCTATTTTGATTTTGATAGCCTTGGTTAGAGGAGTTTTGGCCCTGATAACCCCTTTGGGTGTAATTGTTATGATTCTGATAATTACCCTGATTGTTATTGCTCTAATTAGGATAATTACCTTGGTTTTGGGAAGGGTTCAGTCGAAGCTGAGCCATGTCATTTGTGACTTGAGACAGCGTTTTATTTAAGGTCTCTACCTCATTCATGATTTGAACTGTCTTTTCACTTTCCACACTCTTAGCAAAGAGTGGTTGACCACCATGATTTGGTGTTCCAATTTGGTTATGATGACCATGGGAACTTTGATGAATCTGTGGTTGTTGGAAGAAGTCAAGAGTTCCATTAGCAAAGAATGGAATAGGTGGTTGAGTTTGCAATTCAGACATAGGCCCATAATGGGAAGAAGAAATCCTTGGGACAATGTTGAATAGAGGGGGTGGGCTATGCATCTGATACCCTATTGAAGGAAAATCGCCTCCCAAACTTCCTTGTTGAGAACTAATTTGTTGTTGCAGCTTGATAGCTAGATGATAGACTTTAGACAGGGAATCAATGTCTGTGGGATGATAAGTCCTTTGTAGGAACAAACCAAGTAAAGGATCTATGACTCTAAAGTAAGCTTGAATGGTGCTATTCTCAACGACTAGATAGGGGTCTTGCAATCTCCTATACATTCGTTGGAACCTGGTATTAAACAAGGGAAAAGGTTCACCTGGCTCCTTCCTAATAGTAGCAAATTAGTGGAACAAAATGGAAGGATCCACGTAGATTATGAACTTATTAATGAAAGCATTCTCCAAGTCTATCCATCTCATAATAGAACATTGAGGGAGATTTAGGTACAAGTTGTATGCCATATCCCCCAAGGAATAAGGAAAAAACCTACAAACTACATCATGGTGAGCTATCTGAGCTCTGGTACAAGCATCCTTAAAAGCTTGTATGTGCTCCTCACCACTCCGTGATTCATCATGAATGTACTTGGGACAAAATTTCTTAGGATTCTTAGGCATATCATGAAAACCTCCAATAATAGTCCCCAATGGAGAGGGATTATTCTGAAAAAATGCCATTGGTGGTGGTGGTGGTTGAGCTAGTGGTTGGATGGGTTGAACTAGCTATAGTGACAATTGAGATGGATTTGGTGGCGGGTTGATAGGAATCCACTGGGGTATTGGCGAAAACCTTGGTGGAGTGAGTGGGGACGACAAGGGTGGTATGATGATTGCCCCAGTTTTATGACTCCTGTGTCTTATTGGGGTCTTAAGTTCTATCAAAGGTGGTGGATTTTCAGCTGATCGAAGAACTCTATGGAACCTTTCTGGTGAGAAAAAGCTAGTTTTATCCAGTTTTCCCTTCTAGCCCTCCTAGCGCCAGATCTATTGATGTGTCTCATGGCACAACAATGTGTAAATAGAATATTGCTACTCTGTTTCTCCTAAAAGAGAAAGATAATCACATGGATATCTTAGCTCCCAAGGTCTTTGTAGTTGGTTCTCAACTATGCTGATGTTGCTCAGTGGTCAATGTAACAGTAATGTTCAAGGGGCCTGCTAGTGTTGGGCTTCTGGATTGTTCTGAGATAAAACATAAACTTTAAACCTACTCTAACCAGGGTTTTTAAACAAACATAAAAAGATGGATCAGAGCTTTGGAATATAAAAGAATGTTAATTCATCCAACTTGACTAGACTCGTTACCTTTCAAGGAATTCCTAACTAAAACTGCAAAAAAAAATTAACTTGTGACTAACACACAGTTTCATTCATTCATAGTGCTGATTTCAATAACAGATTGCAAGTCACCATTTAAAAAAAAACATCAAATCAAACTTCATTCCTTGAAAGTTTCTCAAATAAAATGATTAAACCAAGATAAACAACATTTTGAAACACAATTTGAAGTAGATTTTAATCTAGTTGCTTCTACTGTTAGTGAAATAGATAAGCAACATTTACAAATCTGGCACAATCACCAGTGTACAGAAAATCGATGACTCCAACTTGTTTCCATCTATACTAAGAAAACTAGAAAGATACATTATTGGCTTATACTGAGTCTAACTCCTAACTAAGAAGGCAAAAGAAGCTCCTATTACAAAGAATTAGCATGTAGTTCTGTCTCCTCTATCTTTTCTAAAACTCTTACTTCCTCCTCTAACTTTTTTTTTAGAACTCTCTAACTTTTCTAACTCTTTACAAAGAGGCAAGAATGCCATATATAAATTATATAAAAAAGAATGCGCCGGCCCCTATTTTTTTTAGGGTTTACAAAATATCTCACTAGGTTGTAGGAGGGTCAGCCCCCAGATCTTTTGAATATAGTTAATGCTACATTGAATTGCATCCTCACTCTCCATGTTGGTGATAGATTTTTTTTTTGGGGATGATCTATAGATATTTTGCAGCTACAACATTAACTATAGCCTTTGTGTCCATCTTCGAACTCCTTCACAGAGCTACCTTGAATGCTCTAAAGCATTGTCATTAATACCGATATGCCTTTCACCAACAGACCTCATAGTTGTCCCTGTAACTCATGGTTGTTTCTTTCCTTCAACTTCCTTCCTACTCTAAATCTTTCTACACATTGACTATTTCTAGAAGTAGCATTAGGCCTCCCTTTAGATCTGAACACCATCGTTCCCGAGTCGATCCATCGCCTTGATCTCATAATGAGTCCATGTCATTTGCATTCTGCCGATCCTCCTCACAGGGGTAGTCAATAAGTCAATGGCCCACTTTAGTTCCTTTCAATTGGGTGAACAAATGCTACGCCAGATTTCTGGTTAGTCAAAAGTGGTTCGAATGGAATCGCATGTCGGGAAGACACTATCGTGTCTCCCCGGTGCAATTATAGCTCATAGCAGCCACCGGGGTAGGATAAGACGGTTGGCAAGACCTCATATCAAGCCATGCAAGTCATATTGATACCACAAAACCTATTGGGAAGACATCATTCCCTTGGTAAGACTTCTTAGCGAGCCTTTTCTTCTTTGGCGAGGACACCCATGTCAGGGAGACATCTTCATGTTCGGAAGATCTCACCCCGAACTCATGCCCTGTTGTCGAGACATCTCTGGGTCGGCGAGACCTTTCATCGAGCATACTCCATTACACTAAAGGGAGAAAAATGTAGGCAAGACCATCGCTAGTCAGGATGACCTCCCATCGAATCCCTTTATTCTCCTCGAGCTCATTCTATATCAGAAAAACCCTATCGGGTCGACAGGACCTCATAGCGAAGCCGGCCCATTTCGGCGATGAATTTATTTCAATCGGGAAGACCTTGTTTGGTCGGAAAGACCTTTTGCCGAAACCATATCTCTTTTGGCGAAACCCTAGCAAGTCAGTGAGACATCTTGCCAAAGACACTTTCTTTCACCAAACAATCTTGCAGTCACCCAGACATCACTCCGAAGGGAGAACCTTTTGGCAAGACCTCACTGTATCAGTAGGACCTTTCGCCAAATTCATTCATTCTCCTTGGGCTCATTATATTTTGGTGAGACTTCATCGGTTGGAAAGAGTTATAGTGATATCCTCCCTATCAGTGAGACAATCCCATATTGACAGGACATCCCCGTGAGCTCATTATGTTACACTGAAGGCACACCCTTCAGCGAGACACATGCTAATTGGCTAGACCTCCTGCCAAAGGAAAAATGATTCGTCGAACTCAAAAATTTCAGTTGGACCTCCTTCTGTCTGTAGCACATTATGCCGAAGGCCTACCCCCTTTGGCGAGGGCTCATTTTACTTCTGGGAGACCTTTCATATTCGAGAGGACTTCATGCCAAAAGTAAACCACTCTCCTTGAGCTCGAGCTTCTTTCAGTGAGACCTCATGGCAAAACCACAAGTTTACCCCGAAGGCAACATCTTTGGGTAGGACATCACCTGGTTGCTGAGACTTCTCAACGAGTCAAAACCACTACGCCGATGCTACTTCACCTTGCCAAGAGTTTGCCTTGTCGGCGAGACTTCACTCTGAAGCCACCTTTGTCGCTGAGACCCCACCTCTTTGGCCAGACATCATGCCGAAGGCCTTATCTTTTGGTGATACTAACCTTGTGTGCAATTGGTTGGTGAGACTTTAGCATGTTAGGGAGACATATAAAAAATTTTGGCGATTAAAATTGTCTGGCTGACTGGGGCATTTCAATATGAATAGAACCATTGTTAGTCGGTGAGATATCTGGAAGGTCTTGCTGACTCTTTCCTTAGAGGAATTTTATGCCAAACTGGATTCGGGAATGTTTTCCAACTGAGCTCCTTGACATATATCACCATGTGCATTATTTAATCCTGCAAAACAAAGTCTTCATTAGTCCTCAGAAGCACATAAGATATACTATCATTTATGATTATTTCATTCAATTCTTAGCAAGAAGAAAACAAACTCAAGCTGAGACAAAACCAAAATCAAATAGAACAAAAGAAAAAATGAAGAGGAAAAAAAAAGGATCAAAGTTCAAAGCAAATAACAGAGGCAACGAAACCAAAAGAGAAGGGGGACACATTTTGTTCCAGACTAAAATGGGGTGGTTATGCAAGGCATAACATGTAGAAGCATCAATTTGAGGGATTTGTTGCAAAAGAGTAAGATGAGATTTTGAGATATGTTTTGGTATGCCTTAAAGGGTGTTTGAAAATATAATTGGTTAATGGGTTTGAGAGTTGAGTTGTGAGATAGGTCCAAGAAACTAGGTCTGTAGACTTACAAGGAAAATAGTGTAGTTGTGAAGGGAATCACCCTAGTTAAGGTTTTGGAGATTGAAGGCTTGTTCAAATAAGTTGAATTTGTGATTGGTAATTGAAGGCATACTTGCTTTTCATCACTTCTGTCCTGTTACAATTTTGGGTGGATTATTACTTTAAATGTATTGGGAATGCTTTGCCTATTTTCTAGTTGGCAGTTGCCATTCTAGAAGGCTCATCTCTTGATATATTTTATACTCATTCTTAATCAATTATCAAGTTAATAATCAGTTCATTTATTTACATTTATTATTTTCTTTTCAATTTGTGCAATTTTGGAATTTGTAACTCTACTAGTATTCCTAGAAATATTGAAGTTGTTTAGCATCGACTAATAAAGTTGTTTAGCATCAACTAATAAAGTTGTTTAGCATCAATAAATTAATATTCAAGACAAACCATGAAGGAAAACAATGATCAATGCTAGGGCTAACCAATTAATAAGTATACAATAAGTCAAGCATGTACATGTGAATAAGGGAAGCACAAGTACTCAAAAACACGTAAACCTTAAAGTATACACACGAATACATAGTATACGCAAATTAATACAAAGTATATGCATGAATACAAGTTATACACATGAAAACACGTAAGTCACAAAGTATACATTGGAATACACATAAGTCACAAAGTATACATGTAAGTTGTAAAGTATACACTTGAATACACGTAACTCATATCTATTGAACCATGGATTTATAATGCAAATATGGAGACCATCAATAAAAAATATTTGTATTAACCAAATATCCATGTAGGCATACATCAATATATGTCAATATAAGTATAAAATATAGGTACAAAATAGCCATATAGGTTTACAAGAATGCCATTTAGGCATTCAATGTCAAATATATCCAATACAAAATATGTACAAAAATTCTATATAGGAATACAACAAAGGAATTTGGAATCAAAATTCATCACTCTCCATGCTCCTGGTGCTCCTCCTAGGGTTTAGTTCTTGGTCAATTCTTATCTATTACAATAAGAAGTAAAGACATTAATATATAGAAATTACATTAAAAAAATGATATATTTAACAAAATAATCACTTATCGCCATCTGATGATCACTCTCCATGAGGTAAATATTCAAATGCCCATGCTGAAGCCCTGTATAAACCATCCAAATAGAAATTAATCTACGAATCAATAATGGTTTTATTTTTCACTAACTAAATCTATAACAACGAATGTAAATTGAAATTAAGTAATTTACCTCATACCTCCCTTGTCAAAGCCATCGAGGATTCTATAGCAGATGAAACACTGATGTCCATTTCCATCTAAACATTCAAAGGTGTTTCTGCTTGCAATATTTGAAAAGAAAACAACAAATTATTCAATCACAAAAACTACAATAGCGATCCACGTCTTGACTTATACTATATGAGATAATGAATAAAATTATGAGTACTTATTAAACTATATATTTCTTACCATCATGATTACTATTTTCCCTATCCATATATTGTTTGAAAGCACGTGTTTTTAAGCTTTTACCCATAGCAACTAGCCAGTGAACTATTTGATAAAATGCTTTTCTAGACATGTATGATAACTATGGTGGCATAGAGAAGGAAGTGAACTATTTGAAAAAATGATTGAAAGAAATGGGGTCTCATGGTGATGGAATTCCATTACAAAAAAATGCACATCATGGCATTCCATCACGATAAGACGAAATTTCTTTCAGATATTTTTTCAAACAATTTGTTTCCTTCTCTAAGGTATTATTGCTTACTATTATGCTTTGATAGAAATTTTTCCAAGCATCCATAGTTTGTTGGAAAGTGCCTATTTTAGGCTTTTAGCATGGATAGCAACAAGAAAGTGAGTAGTTTGATAAAATGCTTTGGTACACATGTATGGAAAATGTGGTATCATATAAAAGGTGGTGAGCTATTTGAAGAAATTCCTTGAAGAAATGTGGTCTCATGGTGATGGAATTGAATTCCATCACCATGAGATCACATTTCTTTGAGGAATTTTTTCAAACTACTATCTACCTTGTCTATACAATTTTTCACTATTATGCTTTGATATATTTTTTCAAGCATTCATAGTTTGTTGGAAAGCACCTTTTTTAAGATTTTAGCCATAGCAGTGAGGAAATGAACTATTTGATAAAATGCTTTGGTAGACTTGTATGGAAAATGTGGTAGCATAGAAAAGGCGGTGAGCTATTTGAAAAAGTGCCTCAAAGAAGTTGGGTCCCATGAGACCGCATTTCTTTGAGACATTTTTTCAAACAACTCATTGCCTTGTCTATGCTAATGCTTACTATTATTCTTTGATATATTCCTTCCAAGCATCCATAACATAGACAAGGCAGTCAACTGTTTGAAAATATGCCTTAGTAAAAAGTAGTCTTATGGAATGTCATGACAAGAAAATGCAATTGGAAGTTGCTCCTACTTATTACTTATGCTATGTGAAGTAATTGCATCACTACTTATATTGACTTTCTAAACAACTATATTGTAGTTGGAATTTTGTCATCTATCAACATATAGTTATTAGTTATGGAATGTGAAGTAATGCTTTGAGTTTGAAAGATGTGAAATGAAATGTAATCAATGATATGAATATAAACTACACAAATCTATTAAGTAAAATTCATTAGTTAAACTCTTTATTCTATTACCTGCATGTAGGTTTGACTAAATCCACTGGCACTGGGAGGTGTTCCCTCAAAACCTCCAATATTAGCCTATTCAACATCCAAAATCACATATTAAAATACCATTCATAAAACAATGCTATTAACATGTAATACATTTTTAATTGTTTACTAGTTACATAACTCAACGGTAGGTGTAGTGGAGAAATAAGTAGGTGTAGGGCTGGTGTATCCAATATCAACACTATGACCCTGCAATTTTATTAAAATCATAGAACTAAATTAGTTAATCTTGCATTTCAAAATCAAAATTTAATAAATTAAATTCAATGAACATGCTAACTTTTACCTGAGTATCAATTCCATAGGCCTCATGAAAAATGTCAACTGCCCTTTCCATCTCCATAGCTGCAGATGGATCCTGCGTAGCAGCCTCCTGAATGTCGGTGGGGTCATATGAACAAGTCACCCCACAAGATTGACATAAATGGGATTGAAGCCCACCACTCGAAGACTCCCCTGGATGGCACTGTAGAATAGGTCTGGCATGCTAGATGACACTCTGGGTCAAAGAGTTGATGGCCTACAAAGTCTACATCAGCACTCTCCTTCGTGATGGAAGGGATAATGATGTGCTCATGACGGATCCTAGCGAGAGGTCATCTCCCTTGCTGTGTAGGACCCTGCTGTGCACCGAGTCTATCTTGAGCCGACCCCCTACCTCTCCCTTGGAAATCCCTCATATCAAAATAATTTGGCATTTTGTTCAAGATGAACTTGCAGTATAGTTTCCTAAGGAAATACTACAAGACTTCACAATTGTTGCATGGTGGGTAATCAAAAACCATGTACCACTTATCCCCAAAAAAGTTCCTAATATGTTGGTGGTGGCACCAATGAATAGGAAACCTCTTCGCATTGAGGGTAAGATTTGCATTTGACCATTGGTCAGTGAATAATGAGAAAAAATCACCTTTTGTAATTTTTAAGTCTTTTACATCTTTATATGATAATTTATCCTGGTAATAAGCCCTAGCTGCTTGCCTCCTATCTTGCCAATTAGTTAATTGTTTGTTGATTGAATCTACATGTTTTAAAATTTCTTTCAATGAATTTGTCAGGGTTATTCTTTCCACGGTTGAACTATTTTGATCATTCAACCTCTTGATTAAATCCTTAATTTGTTTTTTATTATTCTCAATTTCACTCATTAAGTTTTGTTGAGTGCCAGGAGGATGTTGAGGGATTGGTGGAGGATATTTTTGTTGTGGTTGATTAACTTGAGGATTTTGTTGTTGTTGTTATTGTTGAGGATTTTGTTCCTCTTGTTGTTGCTATGCTTGTTGAGGGTTTTGAGGAGGGTTTGTAGGTTGATTAATATCCCCTAAAAATTCAAAAAATAAATATAAAAACAACCTAAAACTAAAAAATTCAAAACAAAAAACAAACAATCCTTACCTCTTAGACCTCCTCGTCGACATGGCAACATCCTAGTGATGAAACAACCATTGATGAATAATTTTGCAAAATAGCTCCTCCCAAAACATGAGAGTGAAAAATTGGGGTTTTGGTCGTGGGCAAGAAAAAAAACATAGTGAAAAGTTAAAATGAATTTGATTTTTTTTTTCTTTTAATAGGTCATAATGTGAGCACGTTATAACGTGCTCATATTATAACATGCTCACATTATGGGATTTTTGTGGCTAAGCCTCAAGCTCAACACACCAATTCATAATGTGAGTGCATTATCATGTGCTCGTGCTATAACACGCTCGCATTATAACACACTCACATTATGAGCTTTCAAAACTTTTTTAAAAAGTTGGCCACAAATTGGCTACCCATATTTTTGCACCCACCCTGAAGCACAAGAGCTAAAGGATACTCAAATCAGAAACATGCTCAAACCTAAAACAAAATTGACCAAATGCTCATTAATTATGAAACCAAAAAGTTTTGTTGTACCATTTAAGTAATTTATATGTGACTTTTAACATTTTAGGTTGTGTCACCAAAAATTGTATACTCTTGAAGAAAGAGACAATTTTGTGGTAAACCTATCCCACTTTAGACATCTTGTTTCAATCACCCCTTAAAAATTGCATTTATAGGCCCCTATTGCTCATAATTTTGGACCTTAAGGCCTATTCAACTCACAAACCACTTAATCCTAACAAATACCACTCAAACCACTAAAATTTTGTGAAACCTACCAAAAAATTTTTTGGTGGGACTAAGTCACCCAAGGTGGCGACTTAGTCCTTTTTGGGGTGTTTTCCACTTTTGAGCAAAAAATCACCAACCTAGTTCAAATTTGTGAGGGATTTCGGCCTATGATCTTAAAATATTGAGTAATTTGGTGTTAATGCCTATAAATACATGTTTTTAGGTTGTTTTTCACATCTCCTAGTCATTTTCACAAAGCAAAAATCAAAAGTCAAGAGCAAAGTATCTTTCAAAAGAAGATTCAATAGCATTTCTACATCAAAGTTGAAGCTTAGAGGCAACAAACTAGGGTTTTTGTAGGTCTTCAATCTCACCTTTTGTCCAAGATCTTACATTGCAAAGGAGTGACCATGGATGCGTATGCTGAATCATGGAGAAATCGAGGTTGAGGAGATGCAACTAGCCATCAAATCACACCTAATGACTTGTTTTCAAAGTGATTCCATCTTCCATGTTCTTCCTATCTTCAGACTTTAGGTTTGCATTACATGTTGTATGGTTTCTTGCATTGAAGTCTTACATCATTCAAGTGTCATTTATTCACCTCATTCTAGCACATTAGAAATAGGGTTCTGTCTCATTTAAAATTTTCCTAGTATTAGACACACTTAGTGTTAAACAAGCGTAGGACAACTGAAAGGAGGGAGCGAATCAATTGTCACAAAATTCAAACTTAAAACTTCAATACTTATCAATTCCACAACCACACTATTCTGTTATTAAGTAAGAGCATGAAACACAAAAAATAGAAAGTAAATCAACACAATGAACACCATATTTTCACATGGAAAACCCAATGAAGAAAAAACTACGGTGAGGGTTAATTCACAATATAAAGATTATAAAATAGAGGCTCACTACTAAGGGCTCACTACCCAGAAGAGGACTCATTGTCCAAGTACAAAGGCTCACTACCTACCAAAAAGACTCACTGTCCACAGAAAGGACTCATTGTCCAATAGGGAGGCTCATTGCCTACAGATACAAAAGAGAACAAAAAGATCCAACACAACAATGAACACATAGTTGCAAGATTGCAAAAACCTTTATATCACTACCTTTAGAAACCCAACTCACTCACACACACACTTCTACTCATATGATTTGTGGCTCAATTTTGTCACTTTGCATCACATTGTCATATAATTCTTCACAATTCGACTTGATTTTATACCATCCTCATCCTTAGAAAATTTATCCAAGGCTAGCCACAATTATCTAATTTCATAAATTCAAAATAGGTTGATGACTCAACATTCCCGCAGTGGAAAGGAATAAGAGTGAACCAATTAAAAAATTTAACCACAACCGGAAATAATGTCTTGGATCAACCACACGCTTGCTTAGATTAATTTTATTCTTTGAATGAAGTGTAAACACCAGGTCGGCCAAACCTAATGAAAACACAAATGAACATTAATGTACACACTTCCCAACAAGAAGATGATACACAAACTCCACAACATGCTTCATTAAACATAAGAATACATCTAAGATTTATTTAGATACATCTGCAATAAATGCAATATGCTTCAAACACTGAACATCTTTCACCAGTCCAACCAGGCTATATAAACTCACACTAAAATACTAAAATATGACTTCCGGATCACCAATCGTCAAACCTCTTTGCTAGAGCACAAAAAAGACCTCCGCAAGACATATTCTAGATCTGAAAGATATGAAATGAAATGGAGGAGGACTATGGAGCAGAAACATTTCTCTCAGTCCACAAAAGATCAACTCTACTAGAACAATTCACACACTGGTGAACATAACTTTCACATACCATCACACTAGAAGCTAAAAATTAGGATATATCACCACAAGATCACCATTATTAGATCTTCAGATCCACACAGGAATAGGATCAACATAGGAGAAACATAGAGCACATACCAGAGCACTTTCTTAATTATTCAACACTCTGACTTCACTTCTTCATTAATTTTCTCAAAAGCACTTGGAAACTTATCAACACAACACATCTGCAACAACATAAAGATAGCTCCATGTACTCACAACATCTTAGCAACATCTCAACTATACATATACAATCTACAACATACTGAACTATGTTGACATCAATGAAAACACCACCAAAACTTTCTCATAACTACAACAACCTCCCCCTTTGTCATTGATGGAAACACATGATGTGAAAAACCATCAAAGACAAACAATTTACACAATATCCTAGGAGAACATCTTCTCTTCCTCTGCAACTATTTTTCACATGATTTTCTCTCCCCCTTTGAGATCAATGGTAAAGACCAACAACTCTGATCACTCCCCCTTAGGAGCACACTCAACTGTAATGATCTGTATAGGATCTAGACTATTTGCAGTATTGAAATGCTTAACTTTTACAATGATTATTCCAAGTTAATAACATCAAAATTAACTCATGGAAATAATTAAAATGACAAGGTGATAACAACAGAATGAAAGAAAGTGAGAGAAAGAAAGAGAGAGATGCAAACAGAGTTTTATTACAGAGTTCGCCACAAACGTGACTACGTCTCCGAGTCGGCTCCAATAGAGTACGACCGATCCGATTAATCTCCAAAATCAAGTACAATGAGTTACAAAATCACCCCTATCCGCACAGCGCCACTTTTTGAAGTGCAGGAATGAAGAATAAAATCTCCAGAATAGCCTCCTCTCGCTTCACCAGAAATTCCTTCACCAAAATGCTTAGACAAAACACCAAAATTCCTTCACCAAAATTCTCCTCCAAAAACACTTCAAAATCACACTTTGCCTAACTCTCTCCCTTTCACCCCCTTTAAATACAAAAAAATGGCTCAAATTGGTTACTAACCAATTGATTTACAATATTTTCCAAATCTCCATTTTTACATAATAATATTTAAAAATATCCCTTATTTGAATATAAATCCCCCTAAATTAATTTAAGCCCTTCCAATTATTCATTCTCGGGCTTTTCTTGTTTCCATAAGTTACAACTAATCCTTTTAAAAGGATTATTGTTTTACAACTTGGAGGGAATTTATTAAATTAAGGAGTATTTCGTTTCCAAATTTCCACAAAACCATCCAATGCCACTTGTATTTTAAAACCATACAATATACAATGTTGGTTTGAAATTCTCATTTAAAATAGGGGATGAGTTTGGTTACGGGCTATTTACATCCCTTAAAAATAGGGATCAATTTGTTTTCCCTAAAAAAAAGGTAGCCTAAAAAATAGCATGATTTTTTTTTTAAATAATGGTGATCCCCTTTTATAGGGAGGGCCACGTTTTTTTCTTAAGGAAGTGATTTAATTATTAAAATGGAGGGCATGGCTGTTATTAATTTATTTATTATTTTTTTATATATTTTTTCAAATAAAACCATGTCCAAAAAATTTCCGCCACATGTAACTTTGGGAAGCCACCATGTGTCACCTCATGATTCATCCATGTCAGCATGATGACGTCATGCTGACATCATCATTGTACCTTCAAGTCAACCTAGTCAACCACGAGCTTTGACCTTCCATATCTTGCACATACGAGCTCCGATTTGCACAGAACGAACACCGTTGGAAAGCTCTTGCCAAGCTCTTCGTGTTGATATCAATTTTGACCACTTTTGGTGACATCAAATTTTGACCTTTTTTTCTTGCCCTGGGCCCTGAGTTGACCAATTGTTGACTGAACTTTGACCGCCAATAACTTGGGCTCCGTAGCTCTGTTTGACTCCATTCAAGTTGCGTTGGAATCAGGACATCGAGCTCTTTCTAATGGTGCTAAAATCTAGAGATTTGGAGACACTTCAATTTCTACTAAAAATATCCATCGGATCAGGCCTCCCCACTAAAGACCTTTTGGACCTCCAAAAGTGGCATTTACTCTGACATTAAGTGAGGACTTGGCCTCCCCACTTGTCCTATATCCTCTGTACATCTGAATATCTGGCTCACAAGCACAATAAAGACTGCAACAACATTGTTCAACATAAACATAACTTTATCACTTCCATAAGCATCTACATCCAATGTCGTAGCCACTAACCAACAAAAATTGACTAGCATCAAGCTGAACAACAATGCAGAAATGAAAGAGAATAAGTCAACAACATATCGATCCTTCACAACATAAACATTTTTACCCAAGGATTCATCAATGCTTTCAAGCATCATTTTCTCATGTTGTACTGCGGGTGCATCCTACAACATCTGACCCTGGTTAGCTACTCCAAGTTCAAGTGTAGAACCACCTTTTAAACCCATAGCTATTATCTTAGTCTCATCATCTGAATCTGAACCAAGATCCAAAACAACATTCATGGCTTTCTCCTTACCCTTTTGTTTCTGATTCTGTCTCTGAGCCCACTTAGGCTTCAATTCGGGATGCAACTTCCAACAATGATCTTCATCATGACCCTTCTTGTCACAATGAGAGCAAGAAAGTTTCTCATCCTTCTTAATTGTAGCTGCCTTCTTTCCTTTCCCTGTCTCTGCAACCTTAGAAGATTTATTTACATCATTATCAAACTTATCAATAAAAGATCCTTTACCCCTTGACTCTAAGTGTGTAGCTTGAACAGACACTTCATCCAGATTACAAGGGTTCAATACCAAAATAGAATGCCTAAGGTAGGAATGAAGACCTCCTATGTACTTCAACAAAGTGTCCTAGGTGTACAATGGAACATTCAAAGCAATAGCCCTTTTCCTGAATTCATGGGTGTACTCTTGGACAGTTTGACCCTTCCCTTGCCTAAACATCTGCCAGTCCATCATTAACTGCTGCATATGTCCTAGGGGATAAAACTGCTTCTTAAGAGCATTAATAAATTTTCCTAAGTTAAACTAACTTACTGCTGTGAAACTTCTGCCTTAGTCTTACTCTCCCACCAGGTTAAAGTTGTACCTCCTAATCGAAGAGTAGCTAATTGGATCCTATCAACATCATCTAATAGGTTTTGGACTCTACAATAGACTTCTACTTGCTGAATCCAATCATCCAATTTTTCAGCATTAAGTTCACCACAATACTTAGGCAAGTCAAATTTTACATCCAACTTGATCTTAGGCTTATACCTACTCTTGAAAGGATTAAAAGAAGTAGAATGAGGAGAAGATGGAGAAGAAGGAGAAGAGGGAGGAGAAGGAGAAGAGGGTGGATCTGGTTGCTTGTCACCATCTCCATGTTGTTTCCTTTCTTGTCTTTTATGAGTATTCTTGCTTCAATCTTAACCTCCATCACGCTCCTTCCGGCTCTTGTCTCTCTTTTGAAAAGAATGTCCACCTTAGCCTTCATCTCAGGGAATGCCTAAACTCCCCTCACCACCATTTCTTCAGAACCTCCAGCATTCCTGCAGTCCCGACATCTTCTAAATGCTTCGCTTTCCCCCGACCCCGTGGATCAAAGTCTTCGTGCCTCGCTTTCACTCTTCTAAATCCTCGGATCTTGCATTCAAATAACAACTGCAATAATAGCCAACCTGAAGCCTCCCTTGATCTCAGATAGGATCTAGACTATTTGGCAAGATTGAAATGTTTAACTTTTTATAATGATTATTCCAAGCACAATAACGAAAATTAACTCATGGAAATAATTAAAATGACAAGGTGATAACAACAGAATGAAAGAAAGTGAGAGAAAGAAAGAGAGAGATGCAAACAGAGTTTGATTACGGAGTTCGCCAGAAACGTGACTACGTCTCCGGGTCGGCTCCAATAGAGTACGACCGATCCGATTAATCTCCAAAATCAAGTACAATGAGTTACAAAATCACCCCTATCCGCACAGCGCCACTTTTCGAAGTGCAGGAATGAAGAATAAAATCTCCAGAATAGCCTCCTCTCACTTCACCAGAAATTCCTTCACCAAAATGCTTAGACAAAACACCAAAATTCCTTCACCAAAATTCTCCTCCAAAAACACTTCAAAATCACACTTAGCCTAACTCTCTCCCTTTCACCCCCTTTAAATACAAAAAAATGGCTCAAATTGGTTACTAACCAATTGATTTACAATATTTTCCAAATCTCCATTTTTACATAATAATATTTAAAAATATCCCTTATTTGAATATAAATCCCCCTAAATTAATTTAAGCCCTTCCAATTATTCATTCTCGGGCTTTTCTTGTTTCCATAAGTTACAACTAATCCTTTTAAAAGGATTATTGTTTTACAACTTGGAGGGAATTTATTAAATTAAGGAGTATTTTGTTTCCAAATTTCCACAAAACCATCCAATGCCACTTGTATTTTAAAACCATACAATATACAATGTTGGTTTGAAATTCTCATTTAAAATAGGGGATGAGTTTGGTTACGGGCTATTTACATCCCTTAAAAATAGGGATCAATTTGTTTTCCCTAAAAAAAAGGTAGCCTAAAAAATAGCATGATTTTTTTTTTTAAAATAATGGTGATCCCCTTTTATAGGGAGGGCCACGTTTTTTTCTTAAGGAAGTGATTTAATTATTAAAATGGAGGGCATGGCTGTTATTAATTAATTAATTATTTATTTATATATTTTTTCAAATAAAACCATGTCCAAAAAATTGCCGCCACGTGTAACTTTGGGAAGCCACCATGTGTCACCTCATGATTCATCCATGTCAGCATGATGACGTCATGCTGACATCATCATTGTACCTTCAAGTCAACCTAGTCAACCACGAGCTTTGACCTTCCATATCTTGCACATACGAGCTCCGATTTGCACAAAATGAACACCGTCGGAAAGCTCTTGTCGTGCTCTTCACATTGACATCAATTTTGACCACTTTTGGTGACATCAAATTTTGACCTTTTTTTCTTGCCCTGGGCCCTGAGTTGACCAATTGTTGACTGAACTTTGACCGCCAATAACTTGGGCTCCGTAGCTCTGTTTGACTCCATTCAAGTTGCATTGGAATCAGGACATCGAGCTCTTTCTAATGGTGCTGAAATCTAGAGATTTGGATACACTTCAATTTCTACTAAAAATATCCATCGGATCATGTAACAATGAAAACCTTTTCTACTCCCCCTATGAAGTAGAACCATTTGTCAATTCAGA